>CAWUFW010020227.1:0-158255 GCA_963921515.1 Calotriton arnoldi | reverse complement strand
GGAGGTTTGTTCATGTACAGGAAGGTGTCCCTTCCTGTACGTAAACAAACCTAAAATGCCATTTTGTAACTTACATGTGTGCCGCTTCATGCAGCACACATGTAAGTTACAAAATGGCATTTAAAAAAAAGGTTTGTTTATGTACAGGAAGGGACACCTTCCTGTACATAAACAAACCTTGGCATTTTGCTTTTTCCATGTGTGCTGCACAAGGCAGCACACATGGAAAAAGCAAAATACGAGGAGAAATGAAGCATTTCTCCTCGTATCGCCACCTTAAGACCAGGATTTTCCTGGTCTTAAGTTCAGCGCTGCCACCTATTATCGCCTCTCTTGATAATAGGTGGCAGCATCGAAGTGAATGGGTGTTGCGGTGGAACGCCCACCACAACACCCACTGGACGCCCCTTTCACGCTAAATTTAGCGTGAAAGGGGCACTATTATCAAGGCAGCGTTAAGCCAATTAACGTGGCTTTAAGCCACGTTAATTGGCTTAACGCTGCCTTGATAATAGGGAGCTGACCCTATCGCCACCACAACGTCACAAAAAGTGACGTTGTGGTGGCGATAGGGGCTTGATAATATGCCCCTTAGAACCTAATTAGTCAGTCTTGAATTCATCCACAACGCGCCGGCAAGGACTACTGCTCCCATAATGCACCAATATAATGTCATGCACTTTGCTAAGGGGCACCGCCAATTTGTAGACACCGAAAGTTCATGTGCAGACTGACATCATAGGCATTACTTAGTAGACATCTGTAACTCTGCGTTCTTTTTTTGTCCGGTGATGCCCAATTAATAACCAAGATCGATGCACGCCATCACTAATGAGCGCCAAACAAAGGCTCCATATATATATATATTCACAAAAAAAAACATAGGTTTCAGGGACGTTATAGTTAGAAATTAGCATTTAAAAAACCTTTGAAATTCACTGAAAAAACCATAGGTTTCAGGCACGTTATAGTTAGAAATTAGCATTTAAAAAACCTTAGAAGTTCACTGAAAAAACCATAGGTTTCAGGGACGTTATAGTTAGTTGGACATTTCACTCGTACAAAACCAGAGAAATTCGGCCATTATAGTTAGTAGAACTAATTATAACGCGCGCCCCCGCAATGCACTGCTGATGACGTCACATTTTACATCACTCATGACATGGTCAGTGACATCACTGATGACATCACAGATGACATCTCAAATGACATCACTCATGACATCACTCATGACATCATCAATGTGATAATCTGATACACCTCCTCACACCCTAATATAACCTTTGATACATCCACTCTAAAATACAGACTACCATTTTCGAAACCATAGACACACCAATACCAGTTACTACATACGCACTCACTGAATCTTAGGTCTACACACACATCCACTCATTCACCAATACAGTAACTCATACATGCAGTCACTCATCAATACAGCACTATCATATGCACTCATACACCTATACATACACTCACACACCGCCACTCATCCATAGACTTACTCACACACCTCCTCAGTCATGCAAAGAATCAATCACACCCATTTACTCACCTATACAGTTATACACAGACCACCTCACTTATTTATACAAATACTAACACATACTTACTCTCTTATACAATCACTCATACAAGCAGACACTCATCCATACAGCTACTCTCACAATCACTTACTCTCATGTATAGTCATTTATATACCCCAACACTCACATATACTGCCTTTCACATATGAAGTTACTCACACATATACCACTGGGACATCCATTCACTCACTAACACACCCATACACACACTCACCCACCCATACAGCCCTTCACAGATGCACTCTTGAACCCATACACCCTAGTGAATCACCCACTCACACATCTATGCACAGAGTCATCCACCCCCCACCCAATCACAAAGACACTCAGGCACCCATACAGATACTCAGACAACCAATCAATAACCCATATAGACAGTCATGTAGCTACTCACCAACCCATGCAGCCGCTTATACACCAACTGACAGACTGATACAGACATTTACACAGTTTACTCACTAACCCATGCATTCAGTAAGATACACTTAATCAGTCAGAAAGAGACAACAAGGATGCACGAAAGAAGCAAATGAGGTGCAGAAAGAGGCAACAGACGTGCAGAAAGAGGGAAGAGAGATGCAGAAAGTACAAGAGATTTGCAGAAAGAGGCAAGAGAAGTGCAGAGATAGAAAGAAACGTGGGTGCAGAAAGAAGCAAATGAGGTGCAGAAAGATGCAACAGACGTGCAGAAAGAGGGAAGAGAGGTGCAGAAAAAGGCAAGAAAAGTGCAGAAAGAGGCAAAGAGGTACATAAAGAGACAGCAGGGTGCAGAACGAAGCAAGACAGGTGCAGAACGAAGCATGGAAAGTGCAGAATGAAGTAACAGGGGTGCAGAAAGAGGCAAGAGAAGTGTAGAAAGGAGCAAGTGAGGTGCAGAAAGAGCCAACAGAGGTGCAAAACGAGGCAAGAGAGGTGCATGAAACAGGCAATGAGATGTGCACAAAGAGGCAAGTGAATTGCTGAAAGAAGCAACAGAGGTGTAGAAAGAAGCAAGAAAAGTGCAGAAAGAGGCAAGTGAGATGCAAAAACAGGCAGGAAAGGCACAGAAAGAGGTAAGAAGAGTGCAGAAAGAGACAACAAGGATGCAGAAAGAAGCAAATGAGGTGCAGAAAGAGGCAACAGACGTGCAGAAAGAGGGAAGAGAGGTGCAGAAAGTACAAGAGATTTACAGAAAGAGGCAAGAGAAGTGCAGAGAAAGAAAGAAACGTGCAGAAAGAAGCAACAGAAATGCAGAAAGAGGCAAGAGAGGCGCAGAGGGAAGCAAGAGTGGCTTGCACGGAGGATGAAGTCCACTTGTGTCCTGAGGTCCTCAGGACACAAGAGGACCTCATCGCCTCACCAGCAGTGCACCAGAAGCCACGTTTGCAGAGTGGTGTAAAAAGGGGCGTGGCCTCGGGCCACCTCTCTGCAACGCAGCTCTGTGGCACTTACTGGAGGTACCTGGTGGGCTAGTTGGCCCCCAGGGACCCTCAGGATTGAAGGGGACTTAATCCCACAATTTACAATGTACCAGGGGGCAAGTTTGCACACTTGTTATGTCAGGCCCGCCCCCTCCCTGCACCACTGTGCAAACGCGCCCCCTGGCGCATTGTAAGTTGGGGGATTAAGTCCCGTGAGTCCTGAGGGTCCCTGGGGCCAACTAGCCCACCAGGTACCTCCAGTAAGCGCCACAGAGCTGCGTTGCAGAGTGGTGTAAAAGAGGGCGTGGCCTCGGACCACCTCTCTGCAACGTAGCTCTCTGGCGCATACTGGAGGTACCTGGTGGGCTAGTTGGCCCCCAGGGACCCTCAGTATTCAAGGGGACTTAATTCCCCAACTTACAATGCGCCAGAGGGCGCGTTTGCAGAGTGCTGCAGGGAGGGGCGGGGCCTCCGGCGCGATGCCGGTCTTTTTTTAAATTTTACTTTTCAGGAGGGGGGCTGTGTGGCCCCCCTTCCTTGTCCCACTTTGGGGCCCTGGGGACCCCATCCCCCAGGGCCTGACCTCTATTTTTAAAATATATAATAATTAAACGGGAAGGGGACTGCGTGGCCCCCTTCCCGAGGCCACTATTGGCCCCGGGGACCCCATCCCCCGGGGCATGGCCATGTATTTATGTAAAAATGTTTTTATATTTTTTAAGGAGGGGGCTGCGTGGCCCCCCTCCTGAGGCCTCTATTGGCCCCGGGGACCCCATCCCCCGGGGCTGCGCCTCTATTTTTTTTTTTTCTTTCTTTTTTTTAATCAGGGAGGGGGGCCGCGTGGCCCCCCTCCCGGGCCACTCCTGGCCCTGGGGACCCCATCCCCCGGGACCTGGCCACTCGCGTTGGGGTCTGTGGGGGAGCCCCAATGCCCCCACGGTCCCCACGGTCCCGCCGGCTCCCCGCCTCCTGCAGGAGCCGGCATTGCTTTCGAGCAAGGGAGCTGCTGACATGCAGCTCCCCTTGCTGAAAAGCAATCTGCTTGCTTCATTGAAGCGAGAGCAGGTTTCCTGCTCTCGCTTCAATGAAGCAAAGCAGAGTTTGCTGTGACAGGGCGGGAGCCGCATGGCTCCCGCCCTGCCATAGCAAACAGCAGTGTCCTGGGGGTGGGCACCCCGGGACACTGCAGAAGCCGGCCCTGGGGGGTGGTGGTCCCCAGGGCCATCGAGGGCTCCAGGAGGGGGGCCCCCCCTCCTATGTGTTTAAAGCCCCGGGGAGGTGGTGGTCCCCGGGGCTCGGGGGTCCGTAACGGACCCCCCAATTTCCATATTTAGTGCCCCGGGGAGGTGGTGGTCCCCGGGGCGTGTGGGGGCTCGAGCCCCCCCACACATTTATTTTTTTTAAAAAGCAGAGCCCCGGGTAGGTGGCGGTCCCCGGGGCTTGGGGGGGCCAGCGAGGCCCCCCCCTCTATAATCAATTAAGCCTCTGGGAGGTGGTGGTCCCCAGGGCTGCGGGGGGGCCATGTGCCCCCGCGAATAAATTATCAAGCCCCGGGGAGGCTACATAAATAAATTGCCCCTGAGACTTGGCCCACCCGGGGGCTTTGAAAACGAAGCGCGGGAGACAGCGCTTCGTTTTTTAAAATTTTCGGACGGATTCGCGCATCCGGCACGACCCTGCCTGAATTTTTTTTAAAAAAATGCTTTTTTTGGGCCTGGGGGTCCAGGCCCAAAAAAAGCCTGGGGGGTCAGGGTGTTTTTACCCTGCCTCCTTTTCTTGTTTTTTAATCTTTCTTTTACCTTTTTATTTCTCCCTCCGTCCGAGGCACAAGATGGCTGCCAACACTTCCTGGTTTAGAAATGTTGGCAGCCAATCAGAGGCAAGCCCGGCTCGGGAGGAGATGTGTGGATAGGCTCCGCCCAGATATCGAAAGTTTTCTTTTTTTTAATTTCTCAGGATCTACTGAACGGATTTACACCATTTAAAAAAAAGGTCACTTTCTGAACCAAGCACTACCTTTTAGCCAAATTTGGTGTAATTCCGTTCAGCAGTTCGGGCTGTAGCTTTGTCTAAAGTTTCCTATGGAAATTAACATGGAGAAAACGTGTTTTGGGACCCCCCTTTTTTCTCGGCCCCCGCTTGACGAATCACCCCGAAACTTTCAAGACAGGAGCTGTCCGGAGCCCCCCACCAGTTTTGAAAATTTCGCGAAGATTCGTCAAATGGCGCCAAAGATATTGGCAAAAGAAAAAACGCTTTTTGAATAGAAACGAGGTCCTAACTATAACTACCTACTGGCATCCGCTAGTAGGTAATATATATATATATATATATATATATATATATATATATATATATATATATATATATATATATATATATATATATATATATATATATATATATATATATATATATATATATATATAGATAGATATATAGACATATAGATATATAGATATATATATATATATATAGATATATAGACATATAGATATATAGATATATACACACACATGTATATGTATATATATATATATTATATATCACCTTATCGACCCCCAACCCCTAAACTCAACCACCCTAAACCCAAAATATACCCTTACCACCCAATACCCCATACCCCCCCTAAACTCAAAAAAATACCCTTGCCACCCAAATACCTTTATCCACCCTAAACCCTAAAAATACCCTTTCCACCCAAATACCCCTACCCACCCTAAATATATATATATATGGTGTTTTTAGGATTTGGGGAGGGTGAGGGTATTGGGTGGTAAGGGTATTTTTAGGGTGGGTTAGCTTATTTGGGTGGAAAGGGTGTTTTTAGGGGTTAGGGTTTATATATCTATATATAAATTGTAATTGGACACTGAGGTCTTTAATTTGATTTATGACATTGAGGATGCCGACGTGTCATCACCATGCCAGAAGTGACTGCTGGCCCCTGACTGGCCACGGATTAGCCAATCAAAAAGCTGGATAACTTAAATGAACCTGACGCTGTGTGTATCAGACATTGGTTTTACCGCACTGAGGAAGGCATTAAGTTGAAACTCGTCTGCGGTCAATAAAGCCGATTTTTACACCCCGTGAGTGCTCCAAACGTCTTTGAAGTGGTTGTGTAACCAGCGGGTCCTACCCCCGCTTTATGGATGCACCCGTCGCGAGTTTGGCGAACTTGGTGGGAAGGTGGTAAACATATATTTAAAAGGATTGCATCCCAGGCTTCCTGTGTGGGCTCTTTTCTTCCGGAGAGGGAAGGGACTGGATGTTTATGTGTAGGTGCGGCCACAAGCACCGAGAGCCCCCTTCCAACAAGAGTTCGGCGGACTAGTGGCAACTTTTGGTTGTGTCTCAAGACGTTTGGGAAATGCCGAACCGCCGCGTCCAGCAGCAATTTGCGAGGCCAGTCACTTCTGGATTGTGATTTCATAAGGGTGCCGATACTTACTTAAGTTGTTGGTGCCCCTGCACGCTGCGGGAGAAACGCGGCTGGTTGAAGGGTCGGGATTCAATGCCTCGTCTCCATGGGAACTTCCTGGCATAAAGGGCCAAGCTGCAGACACCGCCCACTGGGGCATGTACTTACGCTATTGTCTGCAGCAACTGTGACTCGGAGTCCGAGTTTGAAAGATCCTCCCCCTTAGCCAGTGAAAAGTGCCTCCACCAATCCTCTGTGAGGCGCTTTGTATTTTAAATGGACTGCGAATAGCAAGATGGACAAGTGCATTTGATAAATGCGATTGGATGCCGAAACGCGTCATGCAGTTCAAACTTGCATTATTAAAAGGATTGCATCCCAGGCTTCCTGTGTGGGCTCTTTTCTTCCGGAGAGGGAAGGGACTGGATGTTTATGTGTAGGTGCGGCCACGAGCACCGAGAGCCCCCTTCCAACAAGAGTTCGGCGGACTAGTGGCAACTTTTGGTTGTGTCTCAAGACGTTTGGGAAACGCCGAACCGCCGCGTCCAGCAGCAATTTGCGAGGCCAGTCACTTCTGGATTGTGATTTCATAAGGGTGCCGATACTTACTTAAGTTGTTGGTGCCCCTGCACGCTGCGGGAGAAACGCGGCTGGTTGAAGGGCCGGGATTCAATGCCTCGTCTCCATGGGAACTTCCTGGCATAAAGGGCCAAGCTGCAGACACCGCCCACTGGGGCATGTACTTACGCTATTGTCTGCAGCAACTGTGACTCGGAGTCCGAGTTTGAAAGATCCTCCCCCTTAGCCAGTGAAAAGTGCCTCCACCAATCCTCTGTGAGGCGCTTTGTATTTTAAATGGACTGCGAATAGCAAGATGGACAAGTGCATTTGATAAATGCGATTGGATGCCGAAACGCGTCATGCAGTTCAAACTTGCATTATTAAAAGGATTGCATCCCAGGCTTCCTGTGTGGGCTCTTTTCTTCCGGAGAGGGAAGGGACTGGATGTTTATGTGTAGGTGCGGCCACGAGCACCGAGAGCCCCCTTCCAACAAGAGTTCGGCGGACTAGTGGCAAGTTTTGGTTGTGTCTCAAGACGTTTGGGAAATGCCGAACCGCCGCGTCCAGCAGAAATTTGCGAGGCCAGTCACTTCTGGATTGTGATTTCATAAGGGTGCCGATACTTACTTAAGTTGTTGGTGCCCCTGCACGCTGCAGGAGAAACGCAGCTGGTTGAAGGGCCGGGATTCAACGCCTCGTCTCCATGGGAACTTCCTGGCATAAAGGGCCATGCTGCAGACACCGCCCACTGGGGCATGTACTTACGCTATTGTCTGCAGCAACTGTGACTCGGAGTCCGAGTTTGAAAGATCCTCCCCCTTAGCCAGTGAAAAGTGCCTCCACCAATCCTCTGTGAGGCGCTTTGTATTTTAAATGGACTGCGAATAGCAAGATGGACAAGTGCATTTGATAAAGGCGATTGGATGCCGAAACGCGTCATGCAGTTCAAACTTGCATTATTAAAAGGATCGCATCCCAGGCTTCCTGTGTGGGCTCTTTTCTTCCAGAGAGGGTAGGGACTGGATGTTTATGTGTAGGTGCGGCCACGAGCACCGAGAGCCCCCTTCCAACAAGAGTTCGGCGGACTAGTGGCAACTTTTGGTTGTGTCTCAAGACGTTTGGGAAACGCCGAACCGCCGCGTCCAGCAGCAATTTGCGAGGCCAGTCACTTCTGGATTGTGATTTCATAAGGGTGCCAATACTTACTTAAGTTGTTGGTGCCCCTGCACGCTGCGGGAGAAACGCGGCTGGTTGAAGGGCCGGGATTCAACGCCTCGTCTCCATGGGAACTTCCTGGCATAAAGGGCCAAGCTGCAGACACCGCCCACTGGGGCATGTACTTACGCTATTGTCTGCAGCAACTGTGCCTCGGAGTCCCAGTTTGAAAGATCCTCCCCCTTAGCCAGTGAAAAGTGCCTCCACCAATCCTCTGTGAGGCGCTTTGTATTTTAAATGGACTACGAATAGCAAGATAAACAAGTGCATTTGATAAAGGCGATTGGATGCCGAAACGCGTCATGCAGTTCAAAGCGATACAAAAGGGGATGATGGACGGAACGCTTGAGCCAATCAAACACTCACCCCCAGTCAACTGATCTGGGTTTAATCCATCATCATTCTTTAGCTCACTCCACCACCCCAGTTCGGACATGGCCATATGCAAATCAGTCTGACCCTGTGCCTCATGGGAACAGTCCAGCCCGAACTGCCAAGCCATGTCTTCCCTGGACCGGAAACAAGCATCCTAGGACCGGTTTCTGGCATTTCAGCCGTCATCAGCCAGGCTTGCTTGAATCCAGTGGCAAAGTGAGCAAGGGACCCACGTCTGGGCATACCCCCGCCAACTTAGGGCGACCAAAGCGATACAAAAGGGGATGATGGACGGAACGCTTGAGCCAATCAAACACTCACCCCCAGTCAACTGATCTGGGTTTAATCCATCATCATTCTTTAGCTCACTCCACCACCCCAGTTCGGACATGGCCATATGCAAATCAGTCTGACCCTGTGCCTCATGGGAACAGTCCAGCCCGAACTGCCAAGCCATGTCTTCCCTGGACCGGAAACAAGCATCCTAGGACCGGTTTCTGGCATTTCAGCCGTCATCAGCCAGGCTTGCTTGAATCCAGTGGCAAAGTGAGCAAGGGACCCACGTCTGGGCATACCCCCGCCAACTTAGGGCGACAAAAGCATTTGCATTATTAAAAGGATCGCATCCCGGGCTTCCTGTGTGGGCTCTTTTCTTCCGGAGAGGGTAGGGACTGGATGTTTATGTGTAGGTGCGGCCACGAGCACCGAGAGCCCCCTTCCAACAAGAGTTCGGCGGACTAGTGGCAACTTTTGGTTGTGTCTCAAGATGTTTGGGAAACGCCGAACCGCCGCGTCCAGCAGCAATTTGCGAGGCCAGTCACTTCTGGATTGTGATTTAATAAGGGTGCTGATACTTACTTAAGTTGTTGGTGCCCCTGCACACTGCGGGAGAAACGCGGCTGGTTGAAGGGCCGGGATTCAACGCCTCGTCTCCATGGGAACTTCCTGGCATACAGGGCCAAGCTGCAGACACCGCCCACTGGGGCATGTACTTACGCTATTGTCTGCAGCAACTGTGACTCGGAGTCCGAGTTTGAAAGATCCTCCCACTTAGCCAGTGAAAAGTGCCTCCACCAATCCTCTGTGAGGCGCTTTGTATTTTAAATGGACTGCGAATAGCAAGATGGACAAGTGCATTTGATAAAGGCGATTGGATGCCGAAACGCGTCATGCAGTTCAAACTTGCATTATTAAAAGGATTGCATCCCAGGCTTCCTGTGTGGGCTCTTTTCTTCCGGAGAGGGAAGGGACTGGATGTTTATGTGTAGGTGCGGCCACGAGCACCGAGAGCCCCCTTCCAACAAGAGTTCGGCGGACTAGTGGCAACTTTTGGTTGTGTCTCAAGACGTTTGGGAAACGCCGAACCGCCGCGTCCAGCAGCAATTTGCGAGGCCAGTCACTTCTGGATTGTGATTTCATAAGGGTGCTGATACTTACTTAAGTTGTTGGTGCCCCTGCACACTGCGGGAGAAACGCGGCTGGTTGAAGGGCCGGGATTCAACGCCTCGTCTCCATGGGAACTTCCTGGCATACAGGGCCAAGCTGCAGACACCGCCCACTGGGGCATGTACTTACGCTATTGTCTGCAGCAACTGTGACTCGGAGTCCGAGTTTGAAAGATCCTCCCCCTTAGCCAGTGAAAAGTGCCTCCACCAATCCTCTGTGAGGCGCTTTGTATTTTAAATGGACTGCGAATAGCAAGATGGACAAGTGCATTTGATAAAGGCTATTGGATGCCGAAACGTGTCATGCAGTTCAAACTTGCATTATTAAAAGGATTGCATCCCAGGCTTCCTGTGTGGGCTCTTTTCTTCCGGAGAGGGAAGGGACTGGATGTTTATGTGTAGGTGCGGCCACGAGCACCGAGAGCCCCCTTCCAACAAGAGTTCGGCGGACTAGTGGCAACTTTTGGTTGTGTCTCAAGACGTTTGGGAAACGCCAAACCGCCGCGTCCTGCAGCAATTTGCGAGGCCAGTCACTTCTGGATTGTGATTTCATAAGGGTGCCGATACTTACTTAAGTTGTTGGTGCCCCTGCACGCTGCGGGAGAAACGCGGCTGGTTGAAGGGCCGGGATTCAACGTCTCGTCTCCATGGGAACTTCCTGGCATAAAGGGCCAAGCTGCAGACACCGCCCACTGGGGCATGTACTTACGCTATTGTCTGCAGCAACTGTGACTCGGAGTCCGAGTTTGAAAGATCCTCCCCCTTAGCCAGTGAAAAGTGCCTCCACCAATCCTCTGTGAGGCGCTTTGTATTTTAAATGGACTGCGAATAGCAAGATGGACAAGTGCATTTGATAAAGGCGTTTGGATGCCGAAACGCGTCATGCAGTTCAAACTTGCTTTATTAAAAGGATTGCATCCCAGGCTTCCTGTGTGGGCTCTTTTCTTCCGGAGAGGGAAGGGACTGGATGTTTATATATATATATATATATATATATATATTCACTGAAAAAACCATAGGTTTTAGGGACAGTTATAGTTAGTTGGACATTTCACTCGTACAAAACCATAGAAATTCCCCGTTATAGTTAGTTCAGCTAACTATAACTCGCGCCCGCAATGCACTGCTGATGACGTCACATATTACATCACTCATGACATGGTCAGTGACATCACTGATGACATCACTGATGACATCTCAAATGACATCACTGATGACATCACTGATGACATCATCCAGTGACTGTGTATTTCTGTAAAGTTTAAATATGTTTAATATATATAGGGAAAGGCGTATTGAAGAATGAGTGGGTGTATAAGTGTCTGAATGGATGATTTAGTACGTGAGTGACTGACTCTACAAGTGAGTGATTAAATGTATCTTACTGAATGCATGGGTTAGTGACTAAACTGTGTGAATGTCTGTATCCGTCTGTCTGTTGGTTTGTAAGCGGTTGCATGGCTTTCTGAATAGCTACATGAGTGTCTAAATGGGTTATTGATTGATTGTCTGAGTATCTGTATCGGTGCCTGAGTGTTTGTGTGGGTGGGGTGTTTGTGACTCTGTGCACAGATGTGTGAGTTGGTGATTCACTGGGTGCATGGTTTCAAGAGTGCATCTGTGATGGACTGTATGGGTGGGTGAGTGTGTGTATGGGTGTGTTAGTGATTGAATGTATATCTCAGTGGTACATGTGTGAGTAACTACATATGTGAAAGGCAGTATATATGTGTGTTGGAGTATATAAATGGCTATAAGTGAGAGTGTGTGATTGTGAGAGTGGCTGTATGGATGAGTGTGTACTTGTATCAGTGATTGTATAAGAGCGTAAGAATGTGCTAGTATTTGTATGAGTAAGTGAGCTGGTGTGTGTATAACTGTATAGGTGAGTAAATGGGTGTGTGATTAAGTTTTTTGCATGACAGACTAGGTGTGTGAGTACCTCTATGGATGAGTGGCGGTGTGTGAGTGTTTATATAGGTGTATGAGTGCATATGATAGTCCTGTACTGAGTGACTAAGTATGAGTGACTGTACGGGTGAGTGAGTGGATGTGTGTGTAGACCTAAGAATCAGTGAGTGGGTATGTAGTTTTTGGTGTTGGAGTGTCTATGGTTTTGAGAATGGCAGTCTGTAATTTAGAGTGGGTGTATCAAAAGTTATATTAGGGTGTGAGAAGATGCATGAAATTATCACATGGATGATGTCATCAGTGATGTCATTTGAGATGTCATCAGTGATGTCATCAGTGATGTCACTGACCATGTCATGAGTGATGTAATATGTGACGTCATTGTATGTAAGGAAAGGGGTACCCCTGACGTCATCAGCAGTGCATTGCGGGGGCGCGAGTTATAGTTAGCTGAACTAACTATAACGGGGGAATTTCTATGGTTTTGTATGAGTGAAATGTCCAACTAACTATAACTGTCCCTAAAACCTATGGTTTTTTCAGTGAATTTCAAAGGTTTTTAAATGCTAATTTCTAACTATAACGTGTCTGAAACCTATGGTTTTTTCAGTGAATTTCAAAGGTTTTTAAATGCTAATTTCTAACTATAACGTGCCTGAAACCTAAGATTTTTTAAGTGAATTTCAAAGGATTTTTTAAATGCTAGTTTCTAACTATGCCTACAGAGGTAGGACATGTGAAGAAAGAAGAAAAACGCACAGAAAGAAGCAAAAGTTGTGCAGAAAGAACCAACAGAGGAGCAGAAAGAGGCCTTGTTGCAAAATCATCCTGTGCCCACAACTTTTTCAGACGGGTACTGGTGGTAACTGACTCTGACTAACCAGAGCCAGTGCTATGCTAAAAGACACTTAGAATACAGTGAAAACACCTACATACACTAGGGAACACTATGCGTTGGGGTACCCCTGTGATTAGCATGACCTCCTCTGCAAGTCCCTAGTACATAATAGGGCAGGGGGATTAAAACTACCTCTTAAAACGCGCTACAGGGCGCGTTTGCACAGTGGTGAAGGGAGGGGGGGGGGCCTGAGGTGACATGTGTGCAAACGCACCCCGTGGCGCGTTTTAAGTTGCGGGATTAAGTCCCCTTGAATTCTGAGGGTCCCTGGGGCCCAACTAGCACCCCAGGTACCTACAGTTAGGACCACAGAGCTGAGTTGCAGAGAGGCGTTCCGAGGCCACGCACCTTTTTCACCTCTCTGCAACGCAACTCTGTTGTGCTTACTGAAGGTACCTGGTGGGCTAGTTGGCCCCCAGGGTCCCTCAGGATTCAAAGGGAATTAATTCCCCAACTTAAAACGCACCACAGGGCGTGTTTGCGCACATGTCACCTGAGGCCCCGCCCCCTCCCTTCACCACTGTGCAAACGTGCCCCGTGGTGCGTTTTAAGTTGGGGGATTAGGTCACCTTGAATCCTGAGGGTCCCTGGGGCCCAACTAGCCCACTAGGTACTTCCAGTAAGCACCACAGGCCTGCGTTGCAACGCCTGTAACAAATTGTGCAGTTGTGTTTAGGTAGTGAAGAGGGTCGTGTTGGGGGTAGTGTTTTAGGGTTTAGGGTAGTGCAGTGGTGTTTGTGTAGTGTAGGGGGTCATGCGGGGGGTAGTGTTTTAGGGTTTAGGGCAGTGCAGTGGTGTTTGGGTAGTGTAGGGGGTCGTGCTGGGGGAGTGTTTTAGGGTTTAGGGCAGTGCAGTGGTGTTCGGGTAGTGAAGGGGGTCGTGCTGGGGGAGTGTTTTAGGGTTTAGGGCAGTGCAGTGGTATTCGGGTAGTGTAGGGGTCGTGCTGGGGGAGTGTTTGAGGGTTTAGGGCAGTGCAGTCGTGTTCGGGTAGTGTAGGGGGTTGTGCTGGGGGTAGTATTTTAGGGTTTAGGGTAGTGCAGTGGTGTTCGGGTAGTGTAGGGGGTCGTGCTGGGGGTAGTGTTCTAGGGTTTAGGGCAGTGCAGTGGTGTTTGGGCAGTGTAGGGGATAATGCTGGGGGTGGTGTTTTAGGGTTTAGGGCAGTGCAGTGGTGTTCGGGCAGTGTAGGGGTCGTGCTGGGGGTGGTGTTTCAGGGTTTAGGGCAGTGCAGTAGTGTTCGGGCAGTGTAGGGGGTGGTGTTTCAGGGTTTAGGGCAGTGCAGTGGTGTTCGGGCAGTGTAGGGGGTCGTGCAGGGGGTGGTGTTTCAGGGTTTAGGGCAGTGGTGTTCGGGCAGTGTAGGGGGTCATGCTGGGGGTGGTGTTTCAGGGTTTGGGGCAGTGCAGTGGTGTTCGAGCAGTAAAGGGGTCGTGCTGGGGGTGGTGTTTCAGGGTTTAGGGCAGTGCAGTGGTGTTCGGGCAGTGTAGGGGCGGTGCAGGGGTGGTGTTTCAGGGTTTAGGGCAGTGCAGTGGTGTTTGGGCAGTGTAGGGGGTCATGCAGGGGGTGGTGTTTCAGGGTTTAGGGCAGTGCAGTGGTGTTCGGGCAGTGTAGGGGGTCGTGCTGGGGCTGGTGTTTCAGGGTTTAGGGCAGTACAGTGGTGTTTGGGCAGTGTAGGGGGTCGTGCTGGGGCTGGTGTTTCAGGGTTTAGGGCAGTGCAGTAGTGTTCGGGCAGTGTAGGGCGTTGTGCTGGGGCTGGTGTTTCAGGGTTTAGGGCAGTGCAGTGGTGTTAGGGCAGTGTAGGTGGTCGTGCTGGGGCTGGTGTTTCAGGGTTTAGGGCAGTGCAGTGGTGTTCGGGCAGTGTAGGGGTCATGCTGGGGCTGGTGTTTCCGGGTTTAGGGCAGTGCAGTGGTGTTCGGGCAGTGTAGGGGGTCTTGCTGGGGCTGGTGTTTCAGAGTCTAGGGCAGTGCAGTGGTGTTCGGGCAGTGTAGGGGTCTTGCTGGGGCTGGTGTTTCAGGGTTTAGGGCAGTGCAGTGGTGTTCGGGCAGTGTAGGGGGTCGTGCTGGGGGTGGTGTTTCAGGGTTTAGGGCAGTGCAGTGGTGTTTGGGCAGTGTAGGGGGTCGTGCTGGGGCTAGTGTTTCAGGATTTAGGGCAGAGCAATGGTGTTCAGGCAGTGTAGGGGGATTTGCTGGAGGTGGTGTTTCAGGGTTTAGGGCAGTGCAGTGGTGTTCGTGCAGTGTAGGGGGTGGTGTTTCAGGGTTTAGGGCAGTGGTGTTCAGGCAGTGTAGGGGGTCGTGCTGGGGGTGGTGTTTCAGGGTTTAGGGCAGTGCAGTGGTGTTCCGGCAGTGTAGGGGGTCGTGCTGGGGGTGGTGTTTCAGGGTTTAGGGCAGTGCAGTGGTGTTCCGGCAGTGTAGGAGGTCGTGCAGGGGGTGGTGTTTCAGGGTTTAGGGCAGTGCAGTGGTGTTCGGGCAGTGTAGGGGGTCGTGCTGGGGGTGGTGTTTCAGGGTTTAGAGCAGTGCAGTGGTGTTTGGGCAGTGTAGGGTGTCGTGCTGAGGGGTGGTGTTTCAGGGTTTAGGGCAGTGCAGTGGTGTTCCGGCAGTGTAGGAGGTCGTGCAGGGGGTGGTGTTTCAGGGTTTAGGGCACTGCAGTGGTGTTTGGGCAGTGTAGGGGGTCGTGCAGGGGGTGGTGTTTCAGGGTTTAGGGCAGTGCAGTGGGGTTCGTCCAGTGTAGGTGGTCTTGCTGGGGGTGGTGTTTCAGGCTTTAGTGCAGTGGTGTTCGGGCAGTGTAGGGGGTCTTGCTGGGGGTGGTGTTTCAGGGTTTAGGGCAGTGCAGTGGTGTTTGGGCAGTGTAGGGGGTCTTGCTGGGGCTGGTGTTTCAGGGTTTAGGGCAGTGCAGTGGTGTTCGGGCAGTGTAGGGGGTCGTGCTGGGGCTGGTGTTTGAGGGTTTAGGGTAGTGCAGTGGTGTTCGGGCAGTGTAGGGGGTCGTGCTGGGGCTGGTGTTTCAGGGTTTAGGGCAGTGCAGTGGTTTTCGGGCAGTGTAGGTGGTCGTGCTGGGGCTGGTGTTTCAGGGTTTAGGGCAGTGCAGTGGTGTTCGGCCAGTATACGGGGTTGTGCTGGGGCTGATGTTTCAGGGTTTAGGGCAGTGCAGTGGTGTTCGGGCAGTGTAGGGGGTCATGCTGGGGGTGGTGTTTCAGGGTTTAGGGCAGTGCAGTGGTGTTCGGGCAGTGTAGGGGGTCATGCTGGGGCTGGTGTTTCATGGTTTAGGGCAGTGCAGTGGTGTTCGGGCAGTGTAGGGGGTCGTGCTGGGGTGGTGTTTCAGGGTTTAGGGCAGTGCAGTGGTGTTCGGGCAGTGTAGGGGGTCATGCTGGAAGTGGTGTTTCAGGGTTTAGGGCAGTGCAGTGGTGTTCGGGCAGTGTAGGGGGTCTTGCTGGGGGTGGTGTTTCAGGGTTTAGGGCAGTGGTGTTCGGGCAGTGTAGGGGGTCTTGCTGGGGGTGATGTTTCAGGGTTTAGGGCAGTGCAGTGGTGTTCGGGCAGTGTAGGGGGTCTTGCTGGGGGTAGTGTTTCGGGGTTTAGGGCAGTGCAGTGGTGTTCGTGCAGTGTAGGGGGTCGTGCTGGGGGTGGTGTTTCAGGGTTTAGGGCAGTGCAGTAGTGTTCGGGCAGTGTAGGGGGTCGTGCTGGGGGTGGTGTTTCAGGGTTTAGGGCAGTGCAGTGGTGTTCGGGCAGTGTAGGGGGTCGTGCAGGGGGTGGTGTTTCAGGGTTTAGGGCAGTGCAGTGGTGTTCGGGCAGTGTAGGGGTCGTGCTGGGGCTGGTGTTTCAGGGTTTAGGGCAGTGCAGTGGTGTTCGGGCAGTGTAGGGGGTCTTGCTGGGGGTGGTGTTTCAGGGTTTAGGGCAGTGGTGTTCGGGCAGTGTAGGGGGTCTTGCTGGGGGTGATGTTTCAGGGTTTAGGGCAGTGCAGTGGTGTTCGGGCAGTGTAGGGGGTCTTGCTGGGGGTAGTGTTTCAGGGTTTAGGGCAGTGCAGTGGTGTTCGGGCAGTGTAGGGGGTCGTGAAGGGGGTGGTGTTTCAGGGTTTAGGGCAGTGCAGTGGTGTTCGGGGAGTGTAGGGGGTCGTGCTAGGGTTGGTGTTTCAGGGTTTAGGGCAGTGCAGTGGTGTTCGGGCAGTGTAGGGGGTCGTGCAGGGGCTGGTGTTTCAGGGTTTAGGGCAGGGCAGTGGTGTTCGGGCAGTGTAGGGGTCGTGCTGGGGGTAGTGTTTTAGGGTTTAAGGTAGTGCAGTGGTGCTTGTGTAGTGTAGGGGGTCGTGCTGGGGGTAGTGTTTTAGGGTTTAGGGTAGTGCAGTGGTGTTTGTGTAGTGTAGGGGGTCATGTTTTAGGGTAGTGCAGTGGTGTTTGGGTAGTGTAGGGGGTCATGCTGGGGATAGTGTTTTAGGATTTAGGTTAGTGCAGTGGTGTTTGGGTAGTGTAGGGGGTCGTGCTGGGGGTAGTGTTTTAGGGTTTAAGGTAGTGCAGTGGTGTTTGTGTAGTGTAGGGGGTCATGCTGGGGGTAGTGTTTTAGGGTTTAGGGTAGTGCAGTGGTGCTTGTGTAGTGTAGGGGTCGTGCTGGGGGTAGTGTTTTAGGGTTTAGGGTAGTGCAGTGGTGTTTGTGTAGTGTAGGGGGTCATGTTTTAGGGTAGTGCAGTGGTGTTGGGTAGTGTAGGGGGTCGTGCTGGGGTTAGTGTTTTAGAATTTAGGTTAGTGCAGTGGTGTTGGGGTAGTGTTTTAGGGTTTAGGGTAGTGCAGTGGTGTTTGTGTAGTGTAGGGGGTCATGCTGGGGGTAGTGTTTTAGGGTTTAGGATAGTGCAGTGGTGCTTGTGTAGTGTAGGGGGTCGTGCTGGGGGAAGTGTTTTAGGCGTTTAGGGTAGTGCAGTGGTGTTTTTGTAGTGTAGGGGGGTCATGTTTTAAGATGCAACGCTCCAATACCTGACCAGTCTGCACTACATAAAACTGCAAAAAAACAAAAAATAAAAAGTGTTTTGCACACTTTTGTCATTGGGCTATATGTGATCTACATCTGGGTAATATTTGTGCTACATTTGGGCTCTTTTTTCACTGGTGGCCATCTTGGAAGACTTCTTTGTTATGAAGTTTCCTAATTTCCTCATTTACTGCAGTCTCCTCAGTAGGAAATGCTTTCAGTTTTTACTTTGATTCCATCAAGAAGGCATTCAGATGTGTCACACATTTGCCATAAATTCAGAATGTTAGCACTCTAGTTGTTCATTAGATCACTGTAGTAAAGCTACTGCTCACCAAGGAGTTAACTGGAAGTCTACTGCTGGTATTGAAAGTGATTGTTTCAGTCTGCATGTCAGAATTTTCTAATGAAATAGAAGAGGATTTGAGATCTCACTTAAAACATGCACTAAATTTTCTTTTTGCAGCACTAACCATAATTTCTATGGCAAAATGAACCCCCTCATTTTGTTCCTTTTTAAATTAAATGTTTTAAGTGTTACCAGTTTATTCCAATCAAGATGGCTTCAGGTGTGCCATACTTTTGTCATAAGTAAGGCTGTTAGCACTCTAGTTGTTCTTTAGAACACTCTGGGAAGCTGCAGGAGAACACAAAGGCATCAACTGACAGGCTGCTCCTGTTGAAATATAACAGGAAGATATTTGAGATCTTACTTGAAACATGTCCTAATTTTTCTTTCCAGAGCACTAACCATAATTTCTATGACAAGATGAACCCCATCATTTTGTTCCTTTTTAAATTAAATGTTTTAAGTGTTACCAGTTTATTCCAATCAAGATGGCTTCAGGTGTGCCATACTTTTGTCATAAGTAAGGCTGTTAGCACTCTAGTTGTTCTCTAGAACACTCTGGGAAGCTGCAGTAGAACACAAAGGAATCAACTGACAGTCTCTGCCCTTGTTGGATGTACATGTTTTACTGAGAATGTCAGACTTCATTCTCACATGACTGAGAAAGATAATGTGAATTTACAGAAAATATGCTCTCATTTTAGCTTCTGGAGCACCTTCCAAAACTGTATGGGACAAGCATGTGAAAATAGTTTTCTCTCAAACATGATTCATGATATCCCAGCAGAAGGTTTTTCACAGGGTAAAATCACCTTAGAACACACCACAATTCCTGAAATTAGTATGGTATCATCAACAAATGAATTCTAATGTAACTAAAGTCTGTTATCACCCTTTATAGTTCTCCTTTTGGTAACCCTCAAAATCTTCGATTCACTACAATGCATTTCAATGGGGTACTATCATTTATATTGGTCCCAAGATGGCTGCCAGCAATTCCAGGATGAAGTGCTGACAGCCAATCAGATCTCACGATGACATGTGTGGTTAGGCTCCGCCCAGATATATATGTGTTTTTACTTTTGATTTTCTCAGCAACTACTGAACGGATTTACACCATTTAACAAAAGGGTTCTTTCTGAACCAAGAACTACCTCTTTGCCAAATTTGGTGTAATTCCGTTCAGCAGTTCGGGCTGTAGCCTTGCATAAAGTTTCCTATGGGAAATTGATTTTTGACTCTTATTTTTTAATTTCTCCGCAACTACTGAACGGATTTACACCATTTAACAAAAGGGTTCTTTCTGAACCAAGAACTACCTCTTTGCCAAATTTGGTGTAATTCCGTTCAGCAGTTCGGGCTGTAGCCGTGTCTAAAATTTCCTATGGGAAAATAAATGGGGAAAACACGTTTTGGGACCCCCCTTTTTTCTCGGCCCCCGCTTGACGAATCACCCCGAAACATTCAGGGTAGGAGCGGACCGGAGCGGGCCATAAAGTTTGAAAATTTCGCGAAGATTCGTCTACCGACGCAAGAGTTATTTCAAATAGAATGTCGCGGATTTCCTATGGAAAATAGGTCCTAACTATAACTATCTACTGGCGACCGCCAGTAGATAATATATATATATATATATATATATACTCACACACACTTCCGGGGCATATATTTATGATTTCGTTGTAAAGACTTGCGTGGTAAAGGCATTGCGTGGTAAAGGTCTTGAGTGGTAACAACCACGTTGTAGCCTGCTGTCTTCGTACACTAAGTTTGCAGACACGATTAACAGATGCACTGTGTAGGAGAGTAGGATCTGCCTCTTATGTTGCCCCCACTTTTTTCCTGATGTTTACACTGGTTTCTGGCTATAGTCAGGCTGGGACCCTGCTAATCAGGGCCCCAGCCTCTCTGTTCTCTCTAAACGATTTGGAGTGCACTCTAGGTGCACTAGTGATTGGATACTGTGGTACCTTATGAGTCCCTAGTATATGGTACCCTAGGTACCAAGGGCATAGGTACTCCACAGGCCTACCAGGGGCTGCAGCATGTATTATGCCACCCCTGGGAAGCAGACTAAATCTGACACCACAGGCCTGCTCCTGCAGCCTGAGTGAGGAAGTGCTAGCACCCCTCACTGAGATATAGGTTCCCTATATCTCTCCTGCACACACATATAACCCTATCAGTCACCCCTAAGGCAGGCCCTATCAATCCTGAGGGCAGGGTGCTTGGCTTCTATGTGAGGGGGTGCCTCTGCCTGAGCAGGGCCCCTCTGCAGCTCTCAGAGTCCATTCTCTGCTGCTGTTTGTGGATGCGGTTAAACCATATACTTTTAAGTGCATTATATCCTCGCGGTAAAATGCTAACTTTGGAATGGCTGCATCGAAACATGTCGTGTTTGGTGTCAAACACCTTGGAATACTACCCCCCCGCCAGTCCTGGCGGCGGGGGTAGCATTCCACCCTTCTAGAGGGATAGACATGTAGCTACTGTGGAAACGCGGTAGAATCCGACAGAGCCCTGGCATCACAAAATGGATGCCACCAGTCACAGACACTGGGCTGCCCTCCTGCTGATGACCAACACTCGCAGTGGAGGGAGCCCAACAATAGATATCCTGTCCCAAGGGGGTGTGACCACCTCCCAGACAGGGTTTAGTGTATTGGGGCTGGGTGGGTGCACTCTTAGAGTGCTTTGAAGTCCTGCACTGGGGGAGCAGAAGGCTCCTCTGTGCATATGCCAGTTCAAACCGGCTCAGGGGCTACCTGTCCCTGCTCTGGCGTGAAACTGGACAAAGGGAAGTGGGTGTAGCCACCCACTCCCCTGACCCTCCCATAGGTAGGGTCATAGAGCTAGTCCCTCCCCTCCTTTTAGTATAAGAGGGGGAACCTGTGCATTGCACCCTAGATTTCCCTGGACGACGCTCTACAAGAAGAATCCCGGACCTTCAACATTCCACTACCTTTGGAAGACTGAAGAATCTCCCTTGGAGTCAAGGAGTGACTCTCCTGCTTGACAGGCACCAAAAACTACAAACGACAGTCGCAAACTATGCTGCTCCCGCCGGAGTCCGAAGTCCCTGCAGCCCAAGAAGTAGATTTCCTGACTTCTCAAAGGCCATCGTGAGTCCCCAGCGAAGCTGAGGCCAGTGCACCCCAAGAGTAACGAGGAACCGCGACCCCTGGGTACCGTGCACTATTGTCGAGTGCAACCCCTCACAACGTTCCACGAACTTGTGCTTTGGACCACGTGTGGTCCCAGCCTCCAGCAGGAATTCCTCCTAAGATCAGCAGCCTACCACATCCCAAGTGACCATGGACCCCTGTGAGAGAATCCTCCCGAGGCGTCTTCGTGACCCCTTGCCAGCCGGCTTGTGGGTCCCCAGAAGACTTTCCAAAGAAACCAAAGGGCTCCCCTGGTTGCTCCAGGCCTGCCCTGACTTACCTTCGCTAGGTGAGTTCCACAGACCTTGCTGGTCTGCGCCATTGCCTCTTCCCACTTTCCCCAAGACTTGCTGTTACCAAGGCTTGTTGGCTCCGATCGAGTTGCCGACACTGCAGTAAGCCGCAGACATCATGGGACACGCCGAATCCAGCTCCTGGTCATCGTCGACGCCTCCTGGACCTCGTGGCTGAAGAGTCAAGGCAACCGTGAACGACCTGAACCCTGCGACGACGGTGGGCATTCATCTTCCTTGCCCCGAGTCACTGCCAAGTGACTTTGAACACTGTCCCCTCTGCTTTCTGGTCATCCTTCCACCGAATCCAGGCTTGGATTCCACCGGACACTTCTTCACACCATCACAAGCAGCAAGTCTTCTTTGTTCGCCATTGAAAACGACGCCGCGACCCGACACCAAAGGACACCTGTGCACCCGGCTTCCCTGGGTGAGGTAACTCCAGCACTCCGGTGCTCCTGTGGGTGTGGGCCCTCGAACTACTTACCCTGTAAGTGACTTGCTTGTAGGTCCACCAGAAGTATCCTAAAACTCTTACTTTCCCCGTGCGATTCTCGCACTGACTCGTACCTGGTTCGCGTCTGTGTTAGACACACCGCGTCCGACTCCCTTGCAAATCCTATCTGTAGACCGAATCCTTCGACTCGTACTGAGTCCGATCGGTGTGTTCGCCTCGAACACGCAAGGGACCTTGAACATTGATATCTCAATCGCGTCTGAGCGCATAGACTCGTACAGGATTCGCATCGGTGCCAGGTCACCGCGTCCGTCCCCTGTGGGTCTCCTACAACTACCTGGGGTGGTTCTTGGGGGTCCCTCGATTCTAGATGCCCTAGACCTAGGTCTAGCAAACTAAGATTGTAATATTCAATTGTGCTAAACTTATCCTGATAATATTTGACTTGTACATATGTTCCTATCCTCTAATCTCATAAAGAGATTAGTAGAGAGTGTTTATTAATAAATACATATATATTTGATATATATACCTGTGTGGTGTCTTTTCATTTGGTGATTCAAGAGATTGTGTGGTAAAACAAGCTGCTTTACATTCCTTCAAGACTTAGCCTGAAGGCTGCTCTCCACAGCTACCACTAGGATAGCTTTCTATAAAGGTTGTCTTAAACCTATCTACCATAAGAGTCGAATTGTTCTGGTGCAAGGTGTCCACTTTAATTAGTGAACAGCATATACCAGGCCAACTTCTCACATTGGTGGGCAGCGTGTGGGATTCCAGCTTGCTATTGTTTTACCAGAAAATCTCTATTTGAATTACTAACTGAAAACCACTACAGGTACGTAAGGTACATATAAAGTCAAGCTTAGTATCGATAAGTTCTACTGAACTTAGAGCTGTATGCCAAGGGATAGCACACCCTTTCTACAGCTCAAGCTAGGATCAGTAGGCCACAAACTAGTGTAGGTAGTACAACACTGCACAACACTAGAATGTCCTTAAAGGGTGGAACCAGTGGATCCACTCAGCCTCAGACAAGGACATGGCTTTCTCTGATTTGAGAGCCATGTGTGTTGAAAGACACCTGAGACTAGGACAGAGTCCCTCAACCCTGCACCTGATAGATCTGCTGACAGCAGATGATCTTAGATTGGCTCTAGGAGCCAATGGGTCTGAATCAGTGGGTGGGTCAATTACAGTATCTGGGTCAGACGATGAAAAGCCGAATGACCAGGACTCTGTGATTGAAGGGCCAGGCCTCAAGGGGCCTGAAAAGGACAGAGGAATTCTCCCTAAGAGAACTGACAGAGTGGATGAGAGGCATAGGTCCCCTTCCAGGGAATCTGAGCACTCTTATCACTCTGGCAGAGAATTTGTCCACCAGAGGAACTCATACTTTCCCATAAGAGAGACCTCCTCTGAAAGAATGTGCAAACTGCTGCAGTATGAGGAAGCAAGAGTTGCCCTCAGAACCAAGCAGTTGGCACTGGATAGAGAAGCCCTGGAGATCCAGAGAGCTTCTCGACGAGAGGGGTTAGAACCCCTTGGTGGCAGCAACAGTGTCCCTAGAGGCAGAGAATCTATTCCAGACCATAGGAACCTGAGCAAGGTTGTTCCTCCCTACCAGAGTGGGGATGATATCCACAAGTGGATAACTGCTATGGAGAGGGCCTGTAGAGTACAGCAGGTCCCCCAGAAACAGTGGGCAGCAATCTTGTGGCTCTCCTTTTCAGATAAAGGTAGAGACAAGCTCCTCACTGTTAGAGAAGAGGATGCTGATGATTATGAAGTCCTGAAGAGTGCACTGATAGATGGGTTTGGCTTAACCACTGAACAGTACAGGTTAAAGTTCAGAGACACCCAGAAGGCACAGACTCAGGACTGGACTGACTTTGTTGATTGTGCAACCAAAGCTCTAGAGGGTTGGCTGGTTGGCAGTAGGGTTACTGATTTTAAGGGATTGTATAATCTGATGATGAGAGAACAAATCCTTAATAATTGCCAGAACCAGTTGTTGCATCAGTACCTGGTGGACTCGGATCTGACCTCTCCCCAAGAATTGGGAAAGAAGGCAGACAAGTGGGTCAGAACCAGGGTGAGGCAGAAACCCCAGAACCAAGGGGGTGACACCAAGAAGCAAGATCCTAAGGGCTCTGAGAAAGGTGGGGATAAGTCAAAAGACCAGAAGTCTTCACAAGGGCCCCAAAAATCTGCATCTGGTGGGGAGTCACAGTCCAACAAGGGAAAAGGCCAAAAGAAGCCCTGGTGCAAATTCTGTAAACAGAAAGGGCACTGGACTTCTGACTGTAACAAGTCCAAAGACCAAACCACCACCACTCCTGCCCCTAAGGCAACTGTTCCCCCTAGTTCAGCTACTGGTGGAGGTGGTACACAGACAAAGGGTTTAGAAGGGTTGACCCTGGGTTCTGAAGTGGGCTCTGACCTAGTCAGAGTGCCCACTCAGGCAATGCTGATTTGTGAGGGAGACCTTAATATGTCCTTCCTAGTGAGTCCCAGTAATCTGGGCAAATACAAACAGCAGCCTGTAATAAATGGCAAACAGGCTTTGGCATTTAGGGACACAGGTGCTAGTGTCACCATGGTGGCAGAGGATCTTGTGGACCCTGGACAGATCATCCTGGGCGAAATGTACCAGGTGACCAATGCAAGAAACACCAAGACCAACCATAGTCTGGCAGTTGTGAATTTCTCCTGGGGAGGGGTAACTGGCCTCAAGAAGGTTGTAGTCAGTGCAGACCTCCCTGTCGAATGTCTATTGGGCAATGATCTAGAGACTTCAGCCTGGTCTGAAGTAGAGTTATGGACTCATGCTGAGATGTTGGGCATCCCTGCAGAGGTATTTGCTGTGACCAGGTCACAAGCAAGAATGCATGACACTGAACCAGCTCTGGATCTTGGAACAATGGACCAGATGCTTCCCAAGAGGAGGAGCAGTAGGGTAAAGGCAGTGCCTTCCCCTCTGTCTCAGATCACGGATTCACCCCCAGAGGGAGGTGAAGCAGATCCTGAAGAAGGAACTGCCCCAGAGGGACTTGAGCCTGATCAGGTTGAGTTCTTGGGGGAAGGGGGCCCTTCTAGGGAAGATCTGAGGAAGGAGCAACAGTGCTGCCCCTCTCTTGAACCCCTCAGACAGCAGGCTGCTGCTGAGGCTGCTGGGAGTGCTAGTGGGTCCCATAAAGTTTATTGGGATGAGGGACTCCTATATTCTGAAGGTAGAGACCCAGCCCCTGGAGCCACCAGGAGGTTGGTAATACCTCAGAAGTTTAGGGGGTTCCTCTTGACCTTAGCACATGATATCCCTTTAGCAGGACACTTGGGCCAAAACAAGACCTGGGACAGGCTTGTTCCACATTTTCATTGGCCACATATGTCAGAGGACACAAAGGAGTTTTGTCGCTCCTGTGTCACATGCCAAGCCAGTGGTAAGGCAGGTGGCACAACAAAGGCCCCCTGATACCACTACCGGTGGTGGGGGTACCCTTTGAAAGGGTAGGGATTGACATTGTTGGTCCCCTTGACCCTCAAACTGCATCTGGGCACAGGTTTATTCTGGTGGTAGTGGATCATGCCACCAGGTACCCAGAAGCAATTCCCCTGAGGACCACCACAGCCCCTGTGGTGGCAAGAGCCCTCATTGGAGTCTTCTCCAGAGTGGGTTTTCCAAAGGAGGTCATTTCTGACAGAGGTACCAACTTCATGTCAGGGTATCTAAAAGCAATGTGGAAGGAGTGTGGTGTAACTTACAAGTTCACCACCCCTATCACCCACAATGCAATGGTTTAGTTGAACGCTTCAACAAAACCTTGAAAGGAATGATTAAAGGACTCCCAGAGAAGCTTAGGCGGAAATGGGACCTTCTTCTTCCTTGCCTGTTGTTTGCCTACAGAGAGGTTCCACAGAAGGGGGTTGGCTACAGCCCATTTGAGCTTCTGTTTGGGCATCCTGTGAGAGGTCCACTGTGTTTGGTAAAAGAGGGCTGGGAGTTACCTCTCAAGCCCCCAAACAAGATGTGATGGACTATGTACTTGGTCTCCGCTCCCGGATGGCTGAGTACATGAAAAAGGCAACCAAAAACCTGGAGGCCAGCCAAGAATTACAAAAAGCTTGGCATGACCAAAGGCTGTACTGACTGTATACCAGCCAGGACAGAAAGTGTGGGTGTTGGAGCCCGTGGCCCCAGCAGCCCTCCAGGACAAGTGGAGTGGCCCCCATACAATAGTTGAACAGAAGGGAGAAGTCACCTACCTGGTGAATCTTGGAACTCCCAGGAGCCCCCTGAGGGTGCTCCATGTCAACAGATTAAAGCCATATGTTGACAGGGCTGACATGGGCTTGCTCATGGCAACTGATGAGGACCAGGAGGAGGAGAGTGACCCTGACCTGCTCTCTCAGAACCCTGATGATGGGTCAGTAGATGGTGTTGCTTTGGCAAGCAGCCTCACTGACCATCAGCAAACTGAGTGCAGACAAGTTCTGCAACAGTTTAGACATATGTTTAGCCTGACCCCTAATCAGACTTCCTGGTGCACCCACGAGGTGGACACTGGAGACAGTCTGCCTGTCAAGAATAAAATCTACAGGCAACCTGACCATGTCAGGGACTGTATCAGGACTGAAGTCCAGAAAATGTTGGAGCTAGGTGTAATTGAGCCTTCAGATAGCCCTTGGGCTAGTCCAGTAGTCCTGGTACCCAAGCCTCATACCCAGGGTGGTAAGAAAGAAATGAGGTTTTGTGTAGACTACAGAGGCCTCAATGCAGTCACTAGGACTGATGCCTATCCCATACCAAGGGCAGATGAGCTGATTGATACTTTGGCCTCGGCCAAGTATCTAAGCACGTTTGACCTAACAGCTGGCTACTGGCAGATCAGATTAGCTGATGATGCAAAAGCCAAGACAGCATTTTCGACCCCTGGTGGGCACTACCACTTTGTGGTGATGCCCTTTGGATTGAAAAATGCACCTGCCACTTTTCAGAGGTTGGTGAATAAAGTTCTGACAGGGTTGGAAACTTATTGCTCAGCTTATCTAGATGATATTGCTGTCTTTAGTTCCTCCTGGCAGGATCACCTGGTCCACCTCAGGAATGTTTTGGAGGCCCTGCAAAAGGCAGGCCTCACTATCAAGGCCACTAAGTGCCAGATAGGGCAGAGTCAGGTTGTGTACCTGGGCCACCTTGTAGGTGGAGGCCAGGTTCAGCCTTTACAGAGCAAGATCCAGACCATAATGGAATGGGTTGCTCCACCCACCCAGACACAGGTGAGAGCCTTCTTAGGCCTATCTGGGTACTATAGGAGGTTTGTCAAGGGATATGGATCTATAGTGACCCCCTTGAATGATCTGACCTCAAAGAAAATGCCAAAAAAGGTTCAGTGGACAGCTAGCTGTCAAAAGGCATTTGAAGACCTAAAGCAGGCCATGTGCACTGCCCCCATCTTACAGAGTCCAGACTACACCAAAAAGTTAATTGTCCAAACAGATGCTTCTGAGCTGGGTGTGGGAGCTGTACTGTCTCAACTGAATGATGAAGGTCAAGACCAGCCAGTAGCTTTTATTAGCAGGAGGCTGACCCCTAGAGAGAAACGTTGGTCAGCTATAGAGAGGAGGCCTTTGCTGTGGTATGGGCCCTGAAGAAGCTGAGGCCATACTTGTTTGGTACTCACTTCATAGTTCAGACCGACCACAAGCCCCTCCTATGGCTTAAACAAATGAAAGGAGAAAACCCAAAACTTTTGAGATGGTCCATTTCCC
Organism: Calotriton arnoldi; assembly: GCA_963921515.1. NCBI lineage: Eukaryota > Metazoa > Chordata > Amphibia > Caudata > Salamandridae > Calotriton > Calotriton arnoldi. The sequence goes on along the minus strand of CAWUFW010020227.1, from coordinate 130,468 downwards.
TACAGGGGATGGACTATACAGTGGAACATAGACCTGGGACCCAACATGCCAATGCAGATGGACTCTTAAGGTATTTCCACTTTGAACACGAAGACTCAACTGGTCAAGGTTAGTTTAGTGTCCCTGCGTTTGGGGGGGTTGTGTAGGAGAGTAGGATCTGCCTCTTATGTTGCCCCCACTTTTTTTCTGATGTTTACACTGGTTTCTGGCTATAGTCAGGCTGGGACCCTGCTAATCAGGGCCCCAGCCTCTCTGTTCTCTCTAAACGATTTGGAGTGCACTCTAGGTGCACTAGTGATTGGATACTGTGGTACCTTATGAGTCCCTAGTATATGGTACCCTAGGTACCAAGGGCATAGGTACTCCACAGGCCTACCAGGGGCTGCAGCATGTATTATGCCACCCCTGGGAAGCAGACTAAATCTGACACCACAGGCCTGCTCCTGCAGCCTGAGTGAGGAAGTGCTAGCACCCCTCACTGAGATATAGGTTCCCTATATCTCTCCTGCACACACATATAACCCTATCAGTCACCCCTAAGGCAGGCCCTATCAATCCTGAGAGCAGGGTGCTTGGCTTCTATGTGAGGGGGTGCCTCTGCCTGAGCAGGGCCCCTCTGCAGCTCTCAGAGTCCATTCTCTGGTGCTGTTTGTGGATGCGGTTAAACCATATACTTTTAAGTGCATTATATCCTCGCGGTAAAATGCTAACTTTGGAATGGCTGCATCGAAACATGTTGTGTTTGGTGTCAAACACCTTGGAATACTACCCCCCGCCAGTCCTGGCGGCGGGGTAGCATTCCACCCTTCTAGAGGGATAGACATGTAGCTACTGTGGAAACGCGGTAGAATCCGACAGAGCCCTGGCATCACAAAATGGATGCCACCAGTCACAGACACTGGGCTGCCCTCCTGCTGATGACCAACACTCGCAGTGGAGGGAGCCCAACAATAGATATCCTGTCCCAAGGGGTGTGACCACCTCCCAGACAGGGTTTAGTGTATTGGGGCTGGGTGGGTGCACTCTTAGAGTGCTTTGAAGTCCTGCACTGGGGGAGCAGAAGGCTCCTCTGTGCATATGCCAGTTCAAACCGGCTCAGGGGCTACCTGTCCCTGCTCTGGCGCGAAACTGGACAAAGGGAAGTGGGTGTAGCCACCCACTTCCCTGACCCTCCCATAGGTAGGGTAATAGAGCTAGTCCCTCCCCTCCTTTTAGTATAAGAGGGGGAACCTGTGCATTGCACCCTAGATTTCCCTGGACGACGCTCTACAAGAAGAATCCCGGACTTTCGACGTTCCACTACCTTTGGAAGACTGAAGAATCTCCCTTGGAGTCAAGGAGTGACTCCCCTGCTTGGCAGGCACCAAAAACTACAAATGATGGTCGCAAACTACACCGCTCCCGCCGGAGTCCGAAGTCCCTGCAGCCCAAGAAGTGGATTTCCTGACTTCTCAAAGGCCATCGTGAGTCCCCAGCGAAGCTGAGGCCAGTGGACCCCAAGAGTAACGAGGAACCGTGACCCCTGGGTACCGTGCACTATTGTCGAGTGCAACCCCTCACAACGTTCCACGAACTTGTGCTTTGGACCACGTGTGGTCCCAGCCTCTAGCAAGAGTCCCTCCTAAGATCAGCAGCCTATCCCGTCCCGAGTGACCGTGGGCCCCTGTGAGAGAATCCTCCCGAGGCGTCTTCACGACCCCTTGGCAGCCGGCTTGTGAGTCCCCAGAAGACTTTCCAAAGAAACCAAAGGGCTCCTCTGGTTGCTCCAGGCCTGCCCTGACTTACCGTCGCTGGGTGAGTTCCACAGACCTTGCTGGTCTGCGCCATCGCCTCTTCCCACTTTCCCCAAGACTTGCTGTTACCAAGGCTTGTTGGCTCCGATCGAGTTGCCGACACCGCAGTAAGCCGCAGACATTGTGGGACACGCCGAATCCAGCTTCTGGTCATCGTCGACGCCTCCTGGACCTCGTGGATGAAGAGTCAAGGCAACCGTGAATGACCTGAACCCTGCAACGACGGTGGGCATTCATCTTCCTTGCCCCAAGTCACTGCCAAGTGACTTTGAACACTGTCCCCTCTGCTTTTAGGTCATCCTTCCACCGAATCCAGGCTTGGATTCCACCGGACACTTCTTCACACCATCACAAGCAGCAAGTCTTCTTTGTTCGCCATTGAAAACGACGCCGCGACCCGACACCAAAGGACACCTGTGCACCCAGCTTCCCTGGGTGAGGTAACTCCAGCACTCCGGTTCTCCTGTGGGTGTGGGCCCTCGAACTACTTACCCTGTAAGTGACTTGCTTGTAGGTCCACCAGAAGTATCCTAAAACTCTTACTTTCCCCGTGCGATTCTCGCACTGACTCGTACCTGGTTCGCGTCTGTGTTAGACACACCGCGTCCGACTCCCTTGCAAATCCTATCTGTAGACCGAATCCTTCGACTCGTACTGAGTCCGATCGGTGTGTTCGCCTCGAACACGCAAGGGACCTTGAACATTGATATCTCAATCGCGTCTGAGCGCATAGACTCGTACAGGATTCGCATCGGTGCCAGGTCACCGCGTCTGTCCCCTGTGGGTCTCCTACAACTACCTGGGGTGGTTCTTGGGGGTCCCTCGATTCTAGATGCCCTAGACCTAGGTCTAGCAAACTAAGATTGTAATATTCAATTGTGCTAAACTTATCCTGATAATATTTGACTTGTACATATGTTCCTATCCTCTAATCTCATAAAGAGATTAGTAGAGAGTGTTTATTAATAAATACATATATATTTGATATATATACCTGTGTGGTGTCTTTTCATTTGGTGATTCAAGAGATTGTGTGGTAAAACAAGCTGCTTTACATTCCTTCAAGACTTAGCCTGAAGGCTGCTCTCCACAGCTACCACTAGGATAGCTTTCTATAAAGGTTGTCTTAAACCTATCTACCATAAGAGTCTAATTGTTCTGGTGCAAGGTGTCCACTTTAATTAGTGAACAGCATATACCAGGCCAACTTCTCACACACTGTTAGCACCTGGGAGCGCAGATACTATGTCAACGTTTCCTTTTAAGTCATTTTCATAGTGCGGCTGATTTATTTAGTAAACTTTTAACATGTACGACATGCAGTCTTACCTCAATCCTGCAACCGAGCCACTTCGCCATTTCTGACGCAGTTTCCTAGCTGCCAAGCTGTCCAATGACACCTTGAGAAAGTCCTGGAATTTTAGCTAACACTTGACATACTGGGATCACTTACACCACACTGACAGTGTTAAATGCCAACCTACAAAACCCTTTATACAACAACAAGCTGTTGTCTACACGGCCGGTCAGGTTTGAGTGGTTACACAAGACAGATGGACACTTGGCAACTCTGCAGTTTATTTTATGTTCGGCGCTTCATATGGTCTCCAGTTGCTTCTAAGCGCTGCCTGTTTGGCAGTCTAAAGAACTGGGTTAAAAGGAATTATATATAGTGCTTAATATGGGCTTCACCTTCTTGTAAGCGCTACCTGGAAGCATAATGAACTGGGTTACAAGGTGCAGTTATGTTCATTGGAACTCACAAGCGAGGTATCCTGGTTCAGAAACATATTATTTAAATTCCAAAATTGGTAACTTGACCACCAAATTACATGGACTCCGCGTTTGAAGATCGGAGGCTTCGAAATAAGACCGTAATAAATTAATTAGTATTAATTCAATCAAGAACCGGCAGGATAAACCGATTGTGCAGACTTCCAGCCCTGCTTCAAGAGCTTTGCAGCCCCAGGTAAAATGGCATTTTACCTCGTTGCTGTGCCTGAGCTGTCCTAGCAACAGAAGTATTTTTGAAGCATTCAATTGTAATCTAACACGTATTTGTGGCACGCCACGTGTGGGCTGCCCCGCATTTCCTTAATGTAATACCGGCCCCTCTAAGACCACAGATTGTAAAAGGTGGAGCCGAGACTACGGCCAGGGTCTCTTGGCCCAAGATAAAGGTCGTGTGGCTGAAGGTTCTTGCCTGGTCTCAACCCGCTTGGCCTGCACGAAGACCCCGCGGTAGGTACATTTGGAGGCCTGCCCGACAGCTGCATTCCTGTGACTGCAACGAAGGGCAGAGAAACCTGCTTTTCCAGTGAGCGCTCCGGGCTTCGCCATCTCGACCCACCGCAATTACATGTTCCCGGAGCCTAATGAGTTGCCGGAGCCCCATAAAGGCCGACAGATAACACTTGGCATGCACTGTGCTCCGCGCAGAGCTGCTTAGGAGAGATTTAAAAACATGTTTTAAGTGGTACACGGAGTACAGAAAAACCAAAGCATCACACCCTTGGCCTGTAAAGACAATTTGTTTATGGAGAACGTTCCCTCCCCCGCTACATAAATAAATTGCCCCCGGGACTTGGCCCACCCGGGGGCTTTGAAAACAAAGCGCGGGAGACCGCGCTTCGTTTTTTGAAATTTTTGGACAGATTCGCGCACCCGGCGCAACCCCGCCCGTAAATTTGAAAAAAATATGCTTTTTTGGGACCCCCTGAGCAGGCCTGGGGGGTCAGGGTGTTTTTACCCTGCCCCCTTTTCTTGTTTTTTTATCTTTTTTTCACCTTTTTCTTTCTCCCTCCCTCCGAGGCACAAGATGGCTGCCAACACTTCCTGGTTTGAAGTGTTGGCAGCCAATCAGAGGCAAGCTCGTGCTCGGGAGGAGATGTGTGGTTAGGCTCCGCCCAGATATCGAAAGTTTTCATTTTTTTAATTTCTCAGGATCTACTGAACGGATTTACACCATTTAAAAAAAGGTCGCTTTCTGAACCAAGCGCTACCTTTTTGCCAAATTTGGTGTAATTCCGTTCAGCAGTTCGGGCTGTAGCTTTGTCTATGGAAACTAGGTCCTAACTATAACTACCTACTGGCGACCGCCAGTAGGTAATATATATATATATACTGGGCAACTCTACCGCTATTCCATCAGGAAACTCCACCACAACGAACTTAACAGTGGCAGATTTGGAGTTACTGAAAACTCTCCACAATTTGGAACAGGATCAAGGAGCAGTGGGGGGAGTAGAACCCAATCAGCAGCTAGATATGATTTTCCAAAGCCCATTGTCACCATCATATGACACTTGTGCAAAACCTGAAACATTGTTTAAAACACAATCAAAATTCGTTCCCATTATGCAGAGAGATTCACTTGATTTCTTCAATGAACAAGTGGTGGCGCAAGTTAAGAAATTGTATACGGATACCAACAAAGTGAAAAGGAAAAATACCAACCAGGAAAGAAAATACTATAAACTGATAGAAAAACTCAGGAAAGAGAAAGGAGTAGTAGTCAGGAATACCGATAAGGGGGGCAATATAGTGTTATGGCCCCTCAAGGACTATATGGAAGAAGCAGCCTCCCAGTTAAACAATCCTGACTGGTACAAGAAAAGTTCCATGCAACGATTTAAAAGCACACAGGACCAATTCTTTACAAAATTATTGGCATGGAAGACTTTGGGGCTTTTAAATTTGGAGGAATATAAGTTTTTGAAAAAGGAATTTCCAACAATCCCAATTATATACTTTGTTCCTAAAATCCATAAATGCCTCAATAAACCGCCAGGCAGGCCCATCATATCTGCGTGCGATGGGCCGCTAGAAAATATGTCGATTTATATTGATTCTTTTTGCAGGAGCATGTAAGAAATTTAAAATCATATGTGCAAGACACAAGTGATTTTTTAAGAAAAATAGAAAACACTCATTGGCAAACTGGTTATCAATTAATAGCATTAGATGTATCTGCGCTATACACATGCATAAAGAACCAAGACGGAATCAAGGCGGTTGAATACTTCCTAGCCAATAGGCCAATGAAATATGCTCAGCATAATAAAATGTTGATAGATATGCTATTATTCTGCTTAGAAAACAATTTGTTTATGTATAAAAATCAAATGTACCAGCAGATTCAGGGTGTAGCCATGGGGGCCAGCTTCTCCCCCAGTTATGCATGTCTTTTCATGGGCTGGTGGGAGGAGCTGGTCCTCATGAAACAATATGACCGCACTTACAATGAAAAGGTAATTTCATGGTTGAGATTCATCAATGATTTATTTATTGTATGGGATGGTTCCAAGCAAAGTGCTAATGATTTTATTACTAAAATCAATAATAACAATGTGAATCTAAATTTTACTTCATCTATCAGTAGTGAAAGTATTACCTTTTTGGATGTACAGGTTTACATAGCAAATAACAAGTTGTCAACATCTCTCTTTCGTAAACCAACTGCTGGCAACACAGTATTGCACGCATCCAGCTCTCATCCGCCCCACCTGATACAAAGCATCCCCTACGGGGAGATGCTTAGAATAAGACGTATCTGTAGTGAAGAAAGTGACACGAGGGATAAGCAATTGGAATGTAAAACTAGATTTTTGGAGAGGGGGTATAGCCCCAGAACAATAGATGCAGCAATTCTTAAATCTAATAGACAAGCTAGGCAAGACTTACTCCAGTATAGATCATGTCACAGGGTGCCAAAAACAAAAAAACTAAGGAGTCTACCAGATTAATCCTAACATATTCCAGACAAGAAGGACAGATCAGGTCGATCATAAGACGCAACTGGCCCATCATATTGGGGGATCCAATTATTGGTGGTCTCCTTCCCAAGAAGCCAGATATAACATACAGAAAAACGGCGTCAATGGGCAATGCGTTGGTCAGGAACAGCCCAGAAGATCAGGAAGCAAGTACATGGTTGACAGCTAGAAAGGGATTTTACAAATGCTCTAGCTGTAAAGCCTGCCAGTATGGCATAAATAAGATCTCGTATCGAACAGCTTTCAGTGACCGCATACATATAATTGGCCAACATCTTTCCTGCAACACAGAGTATGCAGTGTATGCCCTAATATGTAGCTGCAATCTATATTATATAGGCAGCACCAAATTGGCCGTACACAAAAGGATTTTACAACACACTAGAGCCATCGTAAACAATGATCCCAGTTACAATGTTGCCAGGCATTTTGAGGAAATACATAATAGTAGTCTGAAACATTTTAGCTACTTTGTCCTAGATGCAATACCCCCGCAAAAAAGAGGGGGCAACAGGAAGGCAAGGTTGAGACGCTTAGAGACCAGATATATACTTGAATTTGATACGATGCAGCCAGGGGGATTGAACACAAGCGAAGATATGTACACATATTTATAGGCTTTCCCGTTTTACTAAATTTATCTTAAATAATGACTTAAATTTTAATCATATATATATATATTTTTTATTATCACCTTTTTTATACCAATGTATTTTAGCATGGTTTTTATCCATATTTATGCAGTTGGAATGATTTTATAATATATTTATACTATATATCCATATATATATATTTATTTTTATATCCTCATTTGTGGGAATTAACTGTGTAGAATGGATGAACACACATTTTTGTCTTGATACTATTGGTATTCCTCTTGCACTTTAAAAATGGAAATTTGGATTTATCCTAGCATACTGTTAAACTCGAAAAGTACAACAGTTGAAATCTACAGTATTTATATGTACAACTGCAACATGTAATCATTAATTAATGTGATTCTTAACGTACTATAGAGAAATTAATATGTATAGTTACTAGGGATTTATCCTTTGTATTATAGTTACACTATGTAACCATAAATATTAGTATCTTGCTGCTATTCCAGATTGAACTTACATCGCACACTATTATGCACTATGCACTTTATGGACTTGCACTTTAGTGGGGACTTACGCACTGGATAATTTTTATGCACTGATTAGCTAAATGCGTTTGGACAATTGTCAGTATTTTTTGCCTTAATAACCGATTGTTTTAAAATTATTGTATAGACAGGCTTAGGAATGTGTACCATGAAATTTTGGGAAAATGTATTTATACAAGACATTAACAGGCCATGTAGGCGAATTTTAACATGAATACGACAGTATGTTTTCTATATCTAGTAGAATAGCTAATCTAGCACTGTCAATTTAAAAGGGGAGAACCTGCCCTCTAGCGTTGTCATGTGATCAAGGCCGGCAACGGCCGAAACGCGTTATGGCGGCTTGGTGGAGCTCTAAATAAACACTTAAATGCACCGAATTGGGTCCACTCTCGTTATTTTCAAGGAAGAAATTGGAAACGAGCGTTCGAAATATATATATATATATATATATATATATACACACATGACTATATATATATATGTACGACGACAATTCCACCTTGGGCCACCGAACACTCAGCGGGTGCAACCGAGAAGCGGGGGTGGAACCTGTTTGTTAAATGTCAAGAAAAGTTTGGTGCACTCACTGGGCTTATCGCAGGCTTACATGATCCGTAGACCCGTTTCTGGCTTCTGCCTTCTTCAGTGCAGAAAGCCTTAATTAATGAAGCTCAGTGATGTTTAAACCAACTAGAAATCTAATTGGTGGTACTTTAGCCAATGGGAGAGCTGTATTCCCCAGAGGCCGGCGGTGGGGTGTCCGCACTTCCGGCACGATACGTTGTTATCCGGGCCTTAATGCTCCATTCCGTGCTTTCGAAATGCCACTGCCACCGCCTCCAATCACAGTCACTGTGCTTCCATACCCGTCGCCTGCCGCTGGATGTTATATCCGACTTCCCTGTGGGTGTCCTTCTTATGATAGGGCACCCTGGCTTTGTATAAGCCATGACCACCGTAGGTCAACAGAGTCCGTCAGCGGCGGTTCTGGTAGCACCTGAATGAAATACGACCACAATTCCACCTTGGGCCATGATCACTCGGCGGGTGCAACCGAGAAGCGGGGTGGAACCCGTTTGTTAAATGTCAAGAAAAGTTCTGTGCACCCATGGGGCTTATCGCAGGCTTACATCATCCGCAGACGCGTTTCTGGCTTCTGCCTTCTTCAGTGTGGAAAGCCTTAATTAATGAAGCTCAGTGACGTTTAAACCAACCAGAAATCTAATTGGTGGTACTTTAGCCAATGGGAGAGCGGTATTCCCCAGAGGCCGGCGGTGGGGTGTCCGCACTTCCGGCACGATACGTTGGTATCTGGGCCTTAATGCTCCATTCCGTGCTTTCGAAATGCCACTGCCACCGCCTCCAATCACAGTCACTGTGCTTCCATACCCCTCGCCTGCCGCTGGATGTTATATCCAACTTCGCTGTGGGTGTCCTTCTTATGGTAGGGCACCCTGGCCTTGTATAAGCCATGACCACCGTACGTCAACAGAGTCCGTCAGCGGCGGTTCTGGTAGCCCTTAAATGAAATACGACCACAATTCCACTTTGGGCCACCGAACACTCGGCGGGTGCAACCGGGAAGCGGGAGTGGAACCCGTTTGTTAAATGTCAAGAAAAGTTTGGTGCACTCACGGGGCTTATCGCAGGCTTACATCATCCGCAGACGCGTTTCTGGCTTCTGCCTTCTTCAGTGCGGAAAGCCTTAATTAATGAAGCTCAGTGACGTTTAAACCAACCAGAAATCTAATTGGTGGTTGTTAGAACTGGGGGTCTCTAGTTGGCAATGGTATACACCTTTGTCCAAATAGGGCCCCTTGCTTCTAAGTCAGGGAAAGGGGATTACACACCTGGATAACCCCTGCTCACCCCCTTGGTAGCTTGGCACGAGCAGGCAGGCTTATCTAAGAGGCAGTGTGTTAAGCATTTGTGAACACATACAGTAATACAGTGAAAACGCTACAGATGGACACCACACAGGTTTTGTAAAAATAAGTATTCTTTATATAGACTTATCACAAGACCACAAACGACAACAATCCACAATACTGTACTCAAAATACTCTTAAAAGATGGTGAAGTTACTTAGTTCAAGTTGATGATAAATGCGACACAGTTCTCACAAACAGTACCTGGATGCGTAACGCAAAATAAACAAAAGGCTCGCAGGGAAGGAGATGCGTCGGTTTCCGTACTTCAGGGGATGCGATGCGTCGTGCCTCAATGCTTGCGCAGAGTAGGGGATGCGTCCGTTCCTTACCGGAGGGGAGTAGATGCGTTGATTCTCGTGCTGCGTTCCGGTTGCGATGCGCAAGATGGCGCCGCGATGCGATGCGACACTCAGGTTGTGATGCGATAAGATGGCGCCCTTGATGCGACGATGTGAAGACGATGCGTGCACGCCGAAGGCCGTGCGGCGAACTCTGTACCTTTGGAGCCGCGACAGGCCTTGCGAAACGCTTCTCCGGTGATGCGACGGCGACCTTTGCGGTGGCGACACGCTTCTCCGGTGAAGCGACACTCAGCGGCTGTTGATGAAGACACGCTTCTCTGGTGATGCAGCGGCAGCCTCTGCGGCAGCGACACGCTTTTCCGGCGATGCGACGGCAACAGCTACGATGGCGACACGCTTCTTCTCGTTGCGTCGCGCTTCCAGCTCCCAGCGACACGCAGGTCTCAGCAGACAGAATCCCCAGCAAGGGTATTCAGGAGGGAGCTGGTGGTGAAGTCTTTTGGCCCTGAGACTTCAGCAGGAGGCAAGCACAAATTCAAACCCTTGGAGTAATATTCTGCAAGATGATGAAAGTTCTTTAAAAGTTCCTTCTCCTTTCCTTGGCAATGAAGAAACCACTGCAGGCCAACCCAGCAAACAGCACACTTGGCAGATGGGCAGTCCAACTCATGCAGCTTCCTTGGTTCTTCTCCTTGGCAAAAGGGTCGTCTTGTTGTTCCAGAAGTGATCTAAAGTTCTTGGGTCTGGGTCCCAATATTTATACTACTTTTCTCTTTGTTATCTGAAGGCAGAGAGGCCTTTGCCTAGTCAAAACCAGTTCTGGTCAGTCTTGGAGCACTTTGTTGGCAAGACTCCTTCTTTCCTTTCACATTGTAGGCCAGGGACATCAGACACACCACAGGAGGTGGAGCCAGCATTGTGGAGGGAAGGCACAGCCCTATTCAGGTCCCAGGTGCAACTCCTCCCTCCTATCTGCATGCAGATCTCTCTATTCAGCCCTGTGCTGACTCACCCTGTCTCCTGGCAGCCCCCAGCCCCTGTCACTCAAACTCCAGACAAGGAATACACAACCTAGCAGAGGCAGGCTTGGATAGTTCGGCAAGAAAATACCCACTTTCTAAAAGTGGTATTTTCAAACACAGAATGTTAAAACCAACTTCACTAAAAGATGTATTTTATCATTCTGAGTTCAGGCATACTAAACTCGAATTTCTACCTGGTTCCCTGAGTCAGTTAGGATTATAAGATGTAATAATCTAACTGCCCATTCTGGCCTATGGGGAACAGGTAGCCTTGCAATAGTGAAAAACGAAAACGGCTGTAATTCACTATTAGGACATGCCACACACATCAGGGCAGGTCCTACCTTTTACTTACAATGCACCCTGCCCTAGGGCCTACCTTAGGGGTGACTAATATGCAGAAAAGGGAAGGTTTAGGGACTGGTAAGTGGGTGCACTTACCAAGTCGACATGGCAGTCAGACTGCACACAGGCTCTGCAATGGCAGGCCTGAGACACACTTTACAAGCTGCTTCTGTGGGTGGCACAACCAGTGCTGCAAGCCCACCAGCAGCATTTGATTTACAAGCCCTGGGCACACCTGGTGCACTATACTAGGGTCTGACAAGTAAATCAAATGATCCAATCATGGAGTCACTAATCAATACATCAATTTAACATAGGGAGCACTTGCACTGTGGCACTGAATAGCAGTGGCACAGTGCCCAAAGCATCTAAAACCAGCAAACAGATCAAAAACAGAGGAGGCAATCAGAAAAAAATGGAAGGGAGTCTCACGCCAATGATACCAGGTCTAACACGTGTCCCCTCCAGCTGAAATGTGGGGAGAACTACCCTTCCCCTAGGGAGTCCTCTTCACTAAGGCGGAAAAATCTGGACAGACCATCGGCATTGGCGTGTTCTGTACCAGGGCGGTGTTCCACCGTGAAGTCCATACCCTGTAGGGAAATGGACCACCTCAACAACTTTGGGTTCTCACCCCTCATCTGCATCAGCCATCTGAGGGGCCTGTGGTCGGTCTGAACCAGGAAGTGAGTCCCAAACAAGTATGATCTCAACTTCTTCAGTGCCCAGACCACAGCAAATGCCTCACGCTCAATTGCACTCCACCTCTGTTCCCGTGGAAGTAACCTCCTACTGATGAAGGCTACAGGTTGGTCTAGGCCTTCCTCATTAATCTGTGATAGAACAGCCCACACACCATGCTCTGAAGCGTCTGTTTGAACAATGAATTCTTTCGAGAAGTTGGGCGCCTGAAGCACGGGTGCTGTGCACATGGCAGTCTTCAGGGCGTCAAAAGCCTTCTGACAGGTGTCAGTCCAGTTCACTTTCTTGGGCTGCTTCCTGGAAGTCAGCTCAGTCAAGGGTGCAACAATGTTGCCATACCCCTTGACAAACCTCTTGTAGTACCCCGTGAGTCCTAAAAGGCTCTCACCTGTGTCTGAGTCTTTGGGGGTTCCCATGCCAGGATGGTATCAATCTTGGGTTGTAGGGGCGCCACCTGGCCGCTTCCTACCTGGTGCCCCAAGTACACCACAGAACCCTGCCCAATCTGGCACTTACTCGCCTTGATTGTGAGGCCTGCCTTCCGCAGCGCCATCAACACTTCCCAGAGGTGGCGCAGATGTTCTTCCCAAGTGGAACTAAACACCGCAATGTCATCCAGGTAGGCGGCACTGAAATCTTCCAGTCCGTCCAACACCTGGTTGACCAACCTCTGAAAGGTGGCAGGGGCATTCTTTATCCCAAAGGGCATAACCCGGAATTGGTAGTGCCCATCTGGTGTGGAGAATTCTGACCTCCCCTTGGCCCCATTAGTTAAGGCAATCTGCCAGTACCCAGACGTCAAATCAAACGTGCTGAGGTACCGGGCAGCTCCCAACCGATCAATGAGCTCATCAGCTCTGGGGATGGGGTGCGCGTCAGTCCTGGTGACTGAATTGAGTCCTCGGTAGTCCACACAGAACCGGAGTTTGGGTGTGGCACCAGGCGCGGCAGCCTTTGGAACCAAAACCACTGGGCTGGCCCAAGGACTGTTAGAGGGCTCAATCACCCCTAAGGCAAACATCTTGGAGACCTCCTCCTTAATGTAAGCTCTGACCCTGTCAGTCATTCTGTAAGCCTTGTGCTTCACAGGAGGACTGTCCCCAGTGTCCACATCATGGACGCACCACTCAGTGACACTAGGAATCAGGGAGAACAAATCAGGGAATTGCCCCAGCAGTTGGCGACAATCTTGCTGCTGTTCAGGGGTCAGTGTGGCAGAGAGGCCAACACCATGCACTGACCCATCTTGCTCCACTGCAGACAGGAGGTCAGGAAGAGGCTCAGTCTCCTCCTCCATTCCATCATCTGTCGCTAGGAGCATCCCCACCTCGGACCTTTCTAAGTGGGGCTTCAGGCGGTTAACATGCAGGACCCACAAAGGGTTCCTGGTAGACCGCAAGTTCACCAGATAGGTGACATCACTCTTGCGCTCCACCACCTCAAATGGACCGGTCCACCTGTCCTGGAGCGCACAGGGCTCCACAGGGGCCATGACCCAAACTTTCTGTCCAGGCTGAAGCTCAATCAGAGTGGCATTCTGATCGTACCACCGCTTCATCTCTTCCTGGCTGGCTTCCAGGTTCGCCTGAGCGAGTTCTCTGAAACACCGAGTCTGGTTCCTGAAGGCCAGCATGTAGCTATATACATCCTGGGGAGGTTTCCTGGGAGATTGCTCCCAGCCTTCCTTGACCAGACTCAAAGGTCCTCTTACCGGGTGACCATACAGCAGTTCAAAGGGGCTGAACCCTAAGGACTTCTGAGGCACCTCACGGTAAGCAAACAACAGGCATGGCAAGAGGACGTCCCACTTACGCCTCATAGCTTCCTCAAGACCCATAATCATGCCCTTAAAGGTCCGGTTGAATCTCTCAACCAGCCCATTACCTTGGGGGTGGTAAGGAGTGGTGAACTTATAGGTAACACCACACTCCTTCCACAGGGACTTCATATAATTAGATATGAAGTTGGTACCACGGTCGGACACCACCTCTCGGGGGAACCCCACACGGGAAAAAACCCCCATCAGTGCACGTCCCACCACGGGGGCCGTCACTGTCCTGAGAGGGATGGCTTCTGGGTACCGGGTAGCATGGTCCACCAAGACCAGCATAAACCTGTTGCCCATGGCTGTCTTGGGGTCCAGTGGCCCCACAATGTCAATGCCCACCCGTTCAAAGGGGGTACTGACTACAGGGAAAGGTTGGAGAGGAGCCTTGTGCTTCCTTCCACTTTTCCCACTTGCCTGGCAAGTTTGGCAGGTCCTACAATGAGTATCTGAACTCTTGCGCATCTGGGGCCAATGAAAATGGGAAACAAGCCTTTCAAAGGTCTTGTTCTGCCCCAGATGTCCAGCTAAAGGAACGTCATGAGCCAAACCCAGTAGGAAGGCTCTGAAGCGCTGGGGTACCACCAGCACACGGGCTGACCCAGGCTCAGCAACCTTAGGCTCGCTATACAGGAGGTCGTTCTCCCAGTAGATCCAATGTGATCCAGACTGATCACCTGCTGCCTGATTTGTGGCCTGTTGCCTCAAACCCTCAAGAGAAGGGCACTTCCTTTGCTCCTCACAAAATTCCTCCCTGGAGGGACCTCCTTCTTGCTGCCAATGGGTCAGCTCAGGCAGGTCTCCCAGTTCAGCAACTTGTTCCCCCGTAGGTTCCAGGGCATCCCCCTCAAGGTCTGCCTCCTCCTGGACCGTGGGAACTATGGGGGCTGGTTTCCCGTGCCCCCTACCTCTTCTCTTTAAGGCAGGGGTCTGGGCCATATTTTCAGGCTCCAGAACCTCTTGATCACCCTTACTGGCTGCCATGGACCGAGTGGTTACACATGCCCATTCAGGCAGACCCAACATCTCTAAATGAGACCTTCTCTCCACCTTAGCCCAAGGGGAGTCCTCTAAATCATTGCCCAACAGACAATCAACAGGCATGGCTGGTCTCACAGCAACTTGGAGAGTACCTGAGACCCCCCCCCCACTCAAAGGGAACTTGAGCCACCTCACACTGGCTCTGTGAGTTGTCTGCAGCAACAACAGGGAAGAATGCATGGGGGACAACCTGCTCTTTGGACACCAACCGACAACTGACAGCTGTCACACTTGCACCGGTGTCTCTTAGAGCTTCCACCCTATGGCCATTGATGGTCACCCTCTGCCTGTACTTTGTAGTGTTATCAGGCAGCTGAGTTTTAGGGACCATCTCAAAGTCTCCTAGTGAGACAAGGGACATCTCTGCGGGATCCCACCCACCTTGGGCACCCATCTCCTCCCCCACCAGGGCTACACTGGCAATCTGACGGGGTGGTGCACGTGGTGGTGCTTTTGGGATCTCTCATGGGACATTGAGGATCATACCAACGGTGGCCCAATTGACCACACGTAAAACATTTACAGGGGCCCCTCTGAACAGGTTTACCTGTCGGGGCCTCTTGCTTCTTCTCAGGGGGAGGCTGGGAACCCTTCCCTTGGTTCCCTTGGGAATTACTTTGGGGCCCTTTTTGGAACTCCCTCTGTTTACCCTTGGCCCCCCCCACTCTTCTGCTGGGGACCCTGTCCACCTTTGGCGGAGTCTCCCACATGACCCTTGTGGACCCGGGTGCTTACCCAGCGGTCCGCCTCCTCAGCAAGTTTCCTAGGGTTAGTTAACTTGCTATCAATAAAGTGCTGGCGTAGCTCTGGAAAACAGTTAGCAGACAAGTGCTCCCATGCAAACAAATCATAGAGAGCTTCAAAAGTATCTACTTTGCTACCCTTCACCCAACCATCCATAGCTCTGCAAAAGAAAGACTGATACTCCACCCAGGTAGTTGCCTCCAGTTTCTTACAATTTCTGAACCTCTGTCTATAGAGTTCTGGGGTCAAACCATACCTTGTCATCAGGGCTTCCTTCATATGGGCATAAGACATCCTATTCTCACTGGGCAGGTTTAACAAGGTATCCCTCCCATCACTCACAAAGCGGCCCCACAACCCTGCTCCCCAATCCTTCTCAGGGACCTGGTGGGCCAACATTGCTATCTCATAGGCTGCAAACCACTGCCCAATATCTTCCTGTCTGTGAAACTCTTTGATGACATCTTTGGGAATATAAACTTTACCTTCTGCAGGCACAGATGGTGTGCTGCCACCAGAGGGGTTGATTCCTAAGCCCTGCGCTTTCAGCTCCAACTCCCTCAACATTCTCTCATGTTCCAACCTTATTTTCTCTCTTTCCAAGGTCACCCTGCTATTTTCTAGGTCCCTCTGACCCTCCATTTTGAGCCTTGCCATCTCCAGCTTGTGCACCCTATTTCTCTCCCTGTCCTCCAACTCTCTTGGGGACAGGCCTTTGGAAGAGACACTACTGCCAGGCGGGGACGGTGCCGCTGCCCTGACTGGAACAAATGAACCATCCATGTGCCCCTCTGCATCCCCAACTGGCTCCACCACCAGTCCAGGGGCATTTCTTGCTTCTACCCAGGCCCTCAGCGCCTTTTGGTACTCCTCCTTCTTGGTGATACCTTGGGTAGCAACTTTCAATTTTTTGCAAAGGTGCTTGAGCTGTTTCAAATTGTAGATTTCCACCCTCTCTTCCTCAAGCTCCAGATCCATAGAGGCAACAGATGCTGGTCTGCTCATGGCAGTAAGACTTGGCAGTTCTCAGAAAAAAAAAATTAACAGTCCAAGGAAAGAATTCTACCAAAAAGGTATGTGGTTGCGTTTGGTCTGCACTCACTAGTAGTGTACACCAATCACTGTATATGAGTCACAAATGCAAAGTTCAAATCCTCACCGCAGACCACCAATGTTAGAACTGGGGGTCTCTAGTTGGCAATGGTATACACCTTTGTCCAAATAGGGACCCTTGCTTCTAAGTCAGGGAAAGGGGATTACACACCTGGATAACCCCTGCTCACCCCCTTGGTAGCTTGGCACGAGCAGGCAGGCCTATCTAAGAGGCAGTGTGTTAAGCATTTGTGAACACATACAGTATTACAGTGAAAACACTACAGATGGACACCACACAGGTTTTATAAAAATAAGTATTCTTTATATAGACTTATCACAAGACCACAAACGACAACAATCCACAATACTGTACTCAAAATACTCTTAAAAGATGGTGAAGTTACTTAGTTCAAGTTGATGATAAATGCGACACAGTTCTCACAAACAGTACCTGGATGCGTAACGCAAAATAAACAAAAGGCTCGCAGGGAAGGAGATGCGTCGGTTTCCGTACTTCGGGGGATGCGATGCGTCGCGCCTCAATGCTTGCGCAGAGTAGGGGATGCGTCCGTTCCTTACCGGAGGGGAGTAGATGCGTTGATTCTCGTGCTGTGTTCCGGTTGCGATGCGCAAGATGGCGCCGCGATGCGACACTCAGGTTGTGATGCGATAAGATGGCGCCCTTGATGCGACGATGTGAAGACGATGCGTGCAAGCCGAAGGCCGTGCGGCGAACTCTGTACCTTTGGAGCCGCGACAGGCCCTGCGACACGCTTCTCCGGTGATGCGACGGCGACCCTTGCAGTGGCGACACGCTTCTCCGGTGATGCGACACTCAGCGGCTGTTGATGAAGACACACTTCTCTGGTGATGCGGCGGCAGCCTCTGCGGCGGCGACACGCTTCTCCGGGTATGCGACGGCAACAGCTACGATGGCGACACGCTTCTTCTCGTTGCGTCGCGCTTCCAGCTCCCAGCGACACGCAGGTCTCAGCAGACAGAATCCCCAGCAAGGGAATTCAGGAGGGAGCTGGTGGTGAAGGCTTTTGGCCCTGAGACTTCAGCAGGAGGCAAGCACAAATTCAAGCCCTTGGAGTAATATTCTGCAAGATGATGAAAGTTCTTTAAAAGTTCCTTCTCCTTTCCTTGGCAATGAAGAAACCACTGCAGGCCAACCCAGCAAACAGCACACTTGGCAGAGGGGCAGTCCAACTCCTGCAGCTTCCTTGGTTCTTCTCCTTGGCAAAAGGGTCGTCTTGTTGTTCCAGAAGTGATCTAAAGTTCTTGGGTCTGGGTCCCAATATTTATACTACTTTTCTCTTTGTTCTCTGAAGGCAGAGAGGCCTTTGCCTAGTCAAAACCAGTTCTGGTCAGTCTTGGAGCACTTTGTTGACAAGACTCCTTCTTTCCTTTCACAGTGTAGGCCAGGGACATCAGACACACCACAGGAGGTGGAGCCAGCATTGTGGAGGGAAGGCACAGCCCTATTCAGGTCCCAGGTGCAACTCCTCCCTCCTATCTGCATGCAGATCTCTCTATTCAGCCCTGTGCTGACTCACCCTGTCTCCTGGCAGCCCCCAGCCCCTGTCACTCAAACTCCAGACAAGGAATACACAACCTAGCAGAGGCAGGCTTGGATAGTTAGGCAAGAAAATGCCCACTTTCTAAAAGTGGTATTTTCAAACACAGAATGTTAAAACCAACTTCACTAAAAGATGTATTTTATCATTCTGAGTTCAGGCATACTAAACTCGAATTTCTACCTTGTTCCCTGAGTCAGTTAGGATTATAAGATGTAATAATCTAACTGCCCATTCTGGCCTATGGGGAACAGGTAGCCTTGCAATAGTGAAAAACGAAAATGGCTGTAATTCACTATTAGGACATGCCACACACATCAGGGCAGGTCCTACCTTTTACTTACAATGCACCCTGCCCTAGGGCCTACCTTAGGGGTGACTAATATGCAGAAAAGGGAAGGTTTAGGGACTGGTAAGTGGGTGCACTTACCAAGTCGACATGGCAGTCAGACTGCACACAGGCTCTGCAATGGCATGCCTGAGACACAACCAGTGCTGCAAGCCCACCAGCAGCATTTGATTTATAAGCCCTGGGCACACCTGGTGCACTATACTAGGGTCTGACAAGTAAATCAAATGATCCAATCATGGAGTCACTAATCAATACATCAATTTAACATAGGGAGCACTTGCACTGTGGCACTGAATAGCAGTGGCACAGTGCCCAAAGCATCTAAAACCAGCAAACAGATCAAAAACAGAGGAGGCAATCAGAAAAAAATGGAAGGGAGACTCACGCCAATGATACCAGGTCTAACAGTGGTACTTTAGCCAATGGGAGAGCTGTATTCCCCAGAGGCCGGCGGTACAATTCTGTAAAGACATGCATACAATCTTCATGATCTCCTGTTGTATGTTACCCCGCCAGTTTTATCTGTGGCCCCTTGTGTGCCCTCCCTAAAAATCATGTCTAGAGAAGCCACTGGTTATCTGCAGTATTACTTTCGCTTACTTGTGAACATATGGTGAATGCTGAGAAAATATTTTTCGCACATTTGGTTCAAAGCCTAAAATGTTTGAGACCACTGCCCTAGCAGATGGAACATATGGAAACTGAAGCTGGCTGTGAAATGGTGAGGGGGTAGCGGAAGGATAATTAAACCAATAAAGCAAACATGTCAGTCCTGTAACGAATGAGGCTTGACATGTTCAGTTCAGAGAGGGTGTGGGAGAAGTTCTGATGACTTGTGTGCCACTGAGTTTACTTTAGCTTACTTGGGCCGTCGACACTCCTTTTACTTCACTCCCTTGAACAAGAATGTTATTTTTTCATCATGTTTAGACACGTTTAACCGAGGTGGGGGACCATTTTTCAGGGTTTTTTTAACGAAGTTTCAAGGAAGCTATCACTTTTGCCTGAGTGACTGTCATTTTCTTTTTTAATTAGGAACGTTGATTTTCAGTGCTCCTTACCGATGGAAGGTATTATTTTTGGAAATTGAAAGTCCTTTTCATTATTAAAAAGCCTATTTCCACCTCAGATAAACTTCCCGGTGGACGCCCTAAAGTGTAAGAGATTCTATAGTTGTAGTTTTCGAGCGGGTGATTGCAGGAGAATGATGGAACTCTTAGTAGCGCAGAAAAAATGAAACGAGCGTAAGCTTTTCTTGTGCATAACCTTTCACACCAGTAAACGACGTGTGCAAAGCCTTTATACATACGGTATAACCCAGTTCAAAGCACCAAAACTTTAGGGTGACCAGATTACCTGAACCAAAAATAGGAACAGGCTATAAGATCTTATTTAGACCCCCTACAGACAGTAACCCACCCTATTTAGAGATGACTGACAGCCCGGCTGTCATCTCCGTACACAGAAAGGAACCGTCCTCACAGCAGTTACCTTCAGGGAACAAAACGTTTTGTGGATGGTGGTCGTCGATTAAGACCACTGCTAACAAAGCTTTTCAAATTTTTTCATTTTTCAAAAACAAACTCCCAAAATAGCAGCATGTTATTGAACAACAAAAACTAGTGACCCCCCCAACATTGGAGTTTTCTCCCAGGGTGTTGGGGTCATTATTATCTTTTCTGCCCCTCACAGCTAGGTGTTTTCATGGCGGTGTGGTGGCT
This sequence comes from Calotriton arnoldi, assembly GCA_963921515.1. Classification (NCBI taxonomy): domain Eukaryota; kingdom Metazoa; phylum Chordata; class Amphibia; order Caudata; family Salamandridae; genus Calotriton; species Calotriton arnoldi. The sequence continues at coordinate 110,090 of CAWUFW010020227.1, read as the reverse complement.
TTACTGTAATGGCTCCTACTCCAGCGGGAAGGTGGAGGTAGCCTCACTTTGATGAAGCTAAGAGGGGCTCCGCAGAGGGAAAGCTGACGATTCACCCATCTCTAAAGGAGGCAGGTAACCTGTGAGTCGGACAGGGTACTCTGTTGCGTTTGATGGAAACTCTAAATTGCCTGCATAGACTTGTATGGAGGACTATATTTTGGTAGCCACTGATAAGTACAGAACTACAATTATATTCATTCACACAGAATGACTAGCATAAGGTGGCACTCGTGAGACATTGTTATATACCCTTCAGTTTTAAACTTAATTGGGATATAACCAAATCAATAGTAACATATACTAGACTCATTCCAAAGATTATTGCACAGAAAAATGTAAAGCACATTCTGTGATCCATTTTATATTTTTGCATTCCACAAAGGCAATAGCTGCCTGAGTGAAGGCAAGGTGGAGTTTGTGCACCATGGCCATAGGGAGATGCTGAGGCAGTGATGCCTTTTGACCTGACCTAATGTGTGCAGAGTCTATCCAGCTACACCCTACTGATGAGCCCCAAGTTGGGCGAAACCGGTCTGAGGTTGCTTGTGGTCCCACCTTGCAGTTCAGGACGCACTGTTCCCATGAGGGGCAGGGTCAGTACTGATTTGCATAAGGTGGGCCTTTGTTTAGAGTGACATGGTGGGTGAAAAACAATGGACTGGAATGTGGCCCGAGCGAATGCCAGTGGCTGAGATTAATTCAGGTTTAAATGACATCACAAACAGCAAATGCGAATAAAGTCAAGGTGGTAGGGCGGAATGAACCTTAGTCTTGTAGTTGTGAATATCACTAGGGTTACAGGTTTGGCCAATCTTAAGGTTGCAGGTTTGATTAACTGCAGGGTCACTCATTTGAATAACCTTATGGTGGCAGATTTGAATATTACAAGTCACAGGTTCACATAGGTTCATACTAAATAACATCGGGGTCTCAAATGTAGAGATCTTGAGGTCACAAATGCGGACAACATGAACTTTACAAGTTCAAATGACTCCCTGTACCTGGCTGTGAAGATCCTCAGTGTTGTAAAGTGAATGACCCTGTGCGCTCAGGTTAACTTCACAGTTACAGTTTGGGATTTTTTAAAGTAAGCTTATTTGAACACACTCAGGGTTGCAGACACTAATTATCCCTCAGATGCAGATTCTCAGGGCTGCAAGTGGGAGTAAACCTCCGTTGCATGTTCAAGTGACGTCAGAGCTGCAAGTGAACATAATCTCAGGGTGTCACGTGTAAATAGCCCTTCACCCGCATGTTCGATTCCCAACAACATTGAGTCAATGTCCAATTGAAACCGAATAAATATACCTTCAAATTGTATAAGTCTATAATGAATGTGCATGTATATTTCACTCTGTAAGCACACACATTATTATTTCATGATAAACCATTTCCATTAGGATCGACACAGCCCACTACAGTTCAGGAAACAGCTGGAGACTCACCTCTTTGAAGAACTTTATGTCATGATGCAATGGCAGTCTACAAACCAGGGACACCTCCTATCACATGTTGACTGTATCTTTGCATTAACACTGTACAACACTTTGCTGCCTTTTGGTTAGGTTTATGCTGTACAAATACCACATATATACAAACATCATAGGGGAGGTCGCATGACATGTAACAAAAAAATTAAAAAACGCTGCAAGTGAACCATCTGTTGGTATATCAGCAGAACCCAACTTCAAAGAAAATATAAAAAAGCCGTTTGTCAAAGTAAATTATATAAAATGTCTTGCTATGGTTAATCTGCCTGCATTATTATGTGGGTTTTAACCCGATGTGGGATTTAATCAACATGTTGTCACTGCTGACAAATCACTTCAACTCTGTGTGCATCAAATTATAACTTATGATCACTTTATCCCCTGCAAGCATTATTTGTCATTTTAAAACTTTGTAATTAACACATCTTTTATTTGCATGCTTTGTTATTCTCTGTGGCCCCCACGTTTTTCGTACCTTGTTGTAACCAGTGGTGGCTGGCATCTGGGGGGGTTGCTTTGGGCGCTTAATATAATTTATAAAAAAAATAAGATAAACTTACCTGAACTCGGCAAAGTCCTCGATCTGGACCTCTTCTTCCACACAGGAACCAGATGCAGCAACTCCCTTGGCCAATGCTAGGGCTGCTCTCACCAGCATGAGAACAGCCCTTGGATTGGTGGGAGCGGCCTCACTCGGCACTCCACAGAGCTCTAAAGGCTTTGGCTTGCTCTAACCTAGCTGTCTTAAGACAGCTGGGTTAGAGCTGTCTGAAGTGCGCATGTGCGGCTGGCCGTCGCATGACGGACGGCCAAAAAGACATGCACACTTTAAACAGTGCCATACAAGCCCTGCCCCCTTCCTGAAGCTCAGCTCGGGACGGGGGATGAAAAATAAAATGGTAATTAATTACCATTTTATTTTTCAACTCAGAGGAGTTTTAAGTGGGGCGATTCTCCTCCGTTCAAAACATCTATCAGGTTGCCATACTGCAGTTTCTAAAGTTGGGGTATCTAACGAAAGCCCAGAAGGGAAGGATCCATGTCAGACTTTCAGGACTTTCACATTCAATAAATTTGCATGTAATAATTCTAATTAGATGTTTAGATAGTCAGTGGCAATCCTGGAAACATGACATATAACTAAATAATTCATGGGCACATCCACTCTGAACGGTATAATGAATTTTTGCAATGCTGCAAATGCCAAATAAGAACCATTTTGCTACTTTTGTGTGTTTTTTTCCAAATATGCCCTATTCCGAGTGCTAAATATTTTGCTACAAAAAAATTGTAGCAAAAATGCTGAGGAGCAACATCCCAGCCAGGTAAGTATATACAGAAATAGTTGCTACTTTATACTGCATATCTACATATGTTGAAGATATATAGGCATAGTCATAGTTCACATATGTATGTGGAGAAAAGCTTAAAAAACCTATTCTTATCTATATAAACTGGTTGATAATTTGGTCATTGAACCTTTTGCTACAATAATATGGGAGCACAATATCTGGTATTCAACATTTTTTTTGTGATTAAATCAGTTTTTGTGAGTGATAGAGATTTTAACAAATAAATCAAGGTCCATTAGCAGTCCTTTCTTGCAATCATCAGCAACTGATTTTGCTTCTTCCGTAACAAACTTTGGAACAAACTGAGTGTGCCTCAAAATTAGCCCCTTTTTTTACATATGAAAATGTATTTTTGTCTACATTATGTAAACATGGACAAACAAATGTGAAATCAGTTTGTGACGTGTTTTCCCGGGTGTGAACACTGTATTCTACATTCCCTTTTGTTTGTTGTGCAAAAGTGTAAAGTTTTGGTATTTGCTTCCTATTTTTTTTTAAACAGATTTTATTGTAGTTTTTTAAAGACATGCATTACATTCACAGCCAAGCTTCTTGTGCCCATTCGGAGGTATTTGCTACCTATGATCTACAAATGCTATACTAACTTTCTGTGTCTTAAGAATAAGTCGGACAGGTCAAAAAGCTGATTTATTTTTAACTAAAACAATGCAAAAGTCTGGCAAACCCTGGATGTAATTCATCAAACTGAATGCCACTGTATTATTCTAAAAAGCGTGCCCATCTGGGCTCTCTCAGGGGAAATAACTAGTTTGATTCATGGTATAAGGAGAACATCTGATACTGCTATTGTGAAGCAGAGTCTTTAAATAGCACCAAATTGTATTTTGAGCTGATGGTAATCACTAAGGAAGAGCCCGTCTGTCTCTTTTTGTTTTTCTAGGGCTAGGGCAGTGTTGGCTCTTCAGAACAATTGAAATCACGTGGGTGAGTTTAAAACATTTTAAAGCTTAGTTTCTTCATAATAAGGCCTTTTTAAAGCGCCTTAGTTTCTTCATAATAAGGCCTTCTTAAAGCGCTTCACACTGTATTTCTGCCATTCCTAAACGACTTACACAACATCTCTTTATCTAATGTATGGTACTCACTTATCTGACCTGCAGAAGGAGGGAAGTCTGGCTTGGCCTATTCAAGATGTGAACCTGTGTCAAGCAAATAACGACTTGCTACAGTCAGGAAATGTTTAACTCACTGTGCCTGCACTGCAGCATTCGTTGTAATTTTTAAATCAGGATAGGATATTCATCGAAATCAAAGTTAATCAAGGAATTTCAAATTATTAAAGTAAATCACAGATGTCACGTGTAAAATATATATTTTTTCTAAAGTCAATCTAGAAGAATGAAATCGGCATGCATGGAAAAAACTAGCCAAAGCAAGCGATAGCAGAGTCATCGAAAAGTAGATGTGAGTTAATCAAGAAATATTAAATTCATATTAAATAATATTTTCTTGTTGCCATACAAATCAATGGAAAAAACAAGCATTGACAAAGTCCATAGGTCAGTGTTTAATGTGCTAATGCACACAAACAGTATTTGTGCACGCCCTTGTTTTCCTGTGTTATCCCAGTTTGGCCAATCCGCTTGGCTTTGCGCTTGGCACCATTTTGTGATGGTCTCTCAGTGATGTAGAGCATCCTCGATGCTGCGATACAACATGTTGACCATTGACCAGGGGCGCAGGAGACAATTTCTGGGGGGACGGGCACAGCCTTATAACCAGGGCCACTGGAATTATGTGATTGTGCGGTCGCGGCAATTTTAGCATAATTATAGATTTGCCACAAAATCCACCATCTGGAGCATAATCTGCAGATCTTAACCCCATAACAATGTGTTTCTAGCTCAAGCGGTTCAAACGTTTAAAAAAATGCAGTGACACGTGTTGCCGCACAGTGGAAGGCCCTTTGCAAAGCTGGACTGGACACCTTTCTGTTGTTTAGTGCTATATTTGGGTATTAAACTGGTACTAAAGAGGTACAACTATTGTCCAGATATTGTTACCAAGTTTAAAAATGAAAAAATAATGAAGTGCTATTTAAAAATGTGCCGCATTATGCTGCATAATTTGCTTTTTCTTGCCGATTAATTTACTCAACCCCGGCGCATAATGTGGCCCTTTCCTGCCGCCTAATTCCAGTGGCTCTGCTTATAACCCTGTGCAAATCTGGGTGAACCTGCACACTGAACTTCCATACCCCATTTCCCTGGCCTGTACACGCCTGCCACTCCTATATCACATGGACGAGTGCTGTGTTAAATGCAATATTCATTGACTTCCTGTTCATGATTAATCAGTTATGATACAAGGAGAAAGATTGGCTGAGAGATTTTGCCCTCTGCAGCATAAGAAGTTGAATATATGTGGAACTACAACCCCCTTCTTTGAGAACCAAAGATATCTGGGGCCCACTATATACCTTTTTATTCCACGCTGCTTAAGCGATGATGTTGAACCATCGACCTCCCCTAACCAAACCCACACATCAGAGTAAGCGCTCTATGCCTGTGATATACGTGCTGCCAGTACAAAGATCTGACAAACTACAATACAATATGCAATCTAACCACTGTGATGGTCAAACTGCATCTTGCTATTTAGGGCCTTTTGCACTCCCTCTTATGGGCTTGGACTGCACTCACTATATTTCCCTGTAACATTGTGAAATGTGTGCAGATTTATGCAGATGCATTGATATGAACCCTGCATTGCAGATGCCTTGTTCGAGTATCACCTTGCTCTGAGATTGCAGTAATCTGCTCTTAAGAGTTTAAACTGTGTTTAGAAAGTGCATGTAACACTCTTTTTTTGGCTAGAAGAGTAAGTTGTTTAAGTGTGGGAAAAGCAGTATTGTTAGAGGCCTGGTTTATGCTCTTACCTGCAGCACGGCAGAGTGTGGATTGAGCCTGTCTGTCTCCAAGGAGATTCTTAATAGAGGAGTTGCTCCCAGCCCCCTGCTCAGCCGCCTGTGCTTGAGGTCACTCGCCCCCTTATATAAGATACTATTGAATGTTATGTTTGTGCACTGACTGGTGTCTGTTGTTTCTATTGGGCTTAGGGTTAGTGTTCTGATTGGCTGATAGGTCTAGAGTTCTGATTGGTCCCTGGGTCAGTGTTTTTATTGGACGTAGGGCTTAGGGTTAGGGTTCTGATTGGTGGGTTGGTTTAGGGTTTCTAATTGGTTTCTTTGGCTAGGTTGTCTATTGCACGTAGGGCTTAGGATTTCACGCCTGACTGGTTGCTGGGATACAGGCTGATACTAGGGCTGGGTTAGGGTTTATATTGGACATAGGGCTTAGGGTTTTTTGCCTGATTGGCTGCTGGGACTAGGGCTGGGGCTAGAGTTTCTATTGGACGTAGGGCTTAGGGTTTCATGCCTGATTGGCTACTGGAACTATGGTTTCTATTGGACGTAGGACTTAGGGTTCCATGCCTGATCGGCTGCTGGGACTAGGGCTGTGATTGGCTGTAAGAGGCTGGTGTCCTATTGGTTCTAGGGCTTAGGGCTAGTGTTGTTACTGGGTAGGGTTAGGGTTCCCATTGGCCGAAGGGGTCAGCTATTTAAGCTTAGGGTTCAGGGCATCTCAGACCGGGCGTACAGACTAAGGGCAGAGAGGACAAGGGCAGTTGCCTGTTGAGCCTGTTCGAGACCGGTTGGGCCTAGGGCCAGAAATGCAGCCCAAATTTACATGCACCAGCCCTCACCCTACCCCATCCATAACCAGATTAACACACTCACAACAAATGTACTCCACCCATTTACTACAAGCTAACCCGACACAAAGTTCAATGTCTCAACACCCACCACATAACCCCATAAACCACACCTATACAACCTTCTACCCCAGCTACCACACATTTGCACCATCACTTACAAACAATAGACCACTCTATCCTATACCACTAACCAATCCAGTCATCACAAACCCAACCCAAATCTCACCATACGTAACTATATCCCATCCTGACACACACTCCCTGCGCTAAATACTTCTAACAGACCCCTCATGTCACCAGCACACCTATACTCAGACTTCCATCTTTTCATCTACCAACACCCTCCTTTTCTTTCAGTAACAATAACACAACCACACAACACTTACACTCCACTGCACCACACTTATTTCCTTTAAGCAATCAAATCAAACACTCTTAACTCTAGTTCATCCCCTCTTACACACCACATACTTTATTCACAAACACATCTCCACCCCCTTTACCTTAAAACTTCCACTCACCAACAAAACTTTACATACAAAACCTTCTCAGAAAACAGATACATCAGCACCTCCTTTCACAACCCCTCAAAAACAAAATGTAACTCACACCAGCACAACAAAATCTCTCACACACACCTCATAATATTTTCCGTCACAAACTACAAACATACACCCACTCCTACCTTCCTGACTACACAAATGATACACACCATGAACAAACACCAATGCCAAGCTTCCTCTCTTCCCCCACACCTAACACTTATACAGCAACTCTTTTAACTGCCTCTCATCCATTGCACAAGTTAGAGCCTTACAACGTGACCCACATGCTCCACCACCACCCCTAACTCATATACCTTCCACCCTAAACAGACGCAAACAAAATAAGCAACATGCCACTCCTCACAACTTCGCTTTTCCATGTCTACTGCACAACAAGGTTACACTACAAAAACAACACAGCTCACCAACTCACTCTCAACCACCATCTCTACCACCTACACACGCAGACCCATCAAAATGCCTTCTTAGCCTGCTGGACGAGGAACACGATACAGAACAGCTACACTATTGCTCCCCTCGAACAGCTAATACCAGCACTAAGGACCCACCTGTTATAAGCCCACAAAATACTACTCACTCTTCTACAAAGCAAAGCCACACTATCACCAAAGCACATTCTCTAAACTGCCTACTAATAAATGCTTGATCGCTCTCTACAAACAAGCATCACATCTACAACCTTCTCACTGAAACAAAACCTGACATACTCTCTGGTTGGGAGATGATATGGCTCCAGTCTTGCATGAAGCCGTTCCTCTAGGCTATCAAACTATCACCCAAAATCATATAGGCAAAAGAGGTGGTGGCCTAGCTGTTGTGTTCGGGCAAAGAGGGAGAGGATATGGTCCCACGGCTAGACTGCCGACTTTGGAGCTGGGAAACCAAGGTTCGAGCCTCGGGGTCAACTCCACATCCTGTGATTCTGGGCAAATCACTTAATCTCCCAGTGCCTACCAAAAAAAAAAAAAAATGAATGTGTCATTCTGTAACGTAACTGGTGCTCGTGTAAAGCGCTCCAATACTTTTGGTCGAGTTCGTGCTATATAAATCTGCAAAAAAAAATAATAATAATAATTTAAAAAAAACATTGCATATCAATAAAACTGATGACATCTCCATACAAGGTTGCAAGGCCCTCTTCAGCAAATGCACCCCTACACCATCTTCCTCCTGTAGCTTCCAGCTCCTTTGTAGAACTCCACATAGCAATGCAACAATCCCAGACACAATTCTAGACACCGTTCCAAACCTTATCACACTACACTCCAACCTATGCATTATGGGTGACCTCAACACTTGGTTTGACAAACCCAATATGCCCCCATCCAAAAACAATCATCACTGGCCTAGACGCACTGAACCTGCATTATATCATCCACAAACCCACACACGTTGCTGAATACATCCTAGATGCAATTTTAGCAAATACAGAACGAGTTACCTTTCAAACAGTGACTCCACTCACATAGTCAGACCACCATTTGCTTGCTTTCCATCATAAAACAAAACTAAGCGACACACCTAAAACCACCTTACGTGCATCCACCTATCGACCGTGAAACAAACTAAATTTTGAACACTTAGAAACACAGCTAACATCCAGGACAGATCTAGACACAATAAATTCCATCTAAAAACTATGGGGCTGATTACGATGGCAGGCGGAGGCACCTCCGCGGTGCTGGCGGTGGTGGAAAATGTCCTTTTCCGCACTCCATCGGCGGTCCTTGCGTCCGCCGAATTACGATGGGCAAAGATAGTCCATTTCCCGTCCGCTGCAGTGTTTCGGGAACCGCCAGAAATCCCCCTCTGCAGCGGTGGCAGACGGAGCCAATAGAGAGGGACCGCCGTGCGGAACGCGGTTACAACCGCCGGTCGAATCACGATGCCACAAACAGCCCATCACACCGCAGCGGTCAATCCGGCTATGCGAGGACGGCAGAAGCAATATTGCGGATAGCGAAGATCCACTCCCGGACACTCCTGACCGCAGTTCGGACGGCGGTTCGGGGTGTTTCCACTGAAATTCCGACAGCCGCGGACGGATTTTCAGCTTTTCCGCACGTTCCTGCCGGTGTATCTTGGAATCCGACTGCCGCGGTGGGGAGTTTCTGGCGGTGCATCCTAATCTGGCCGGCGGTTTTGCCGCGGCACCTGCGGGCGGAAATTTCCCGCTAGCACGGCGGTCGGAATGCTTTTCCGCCCGCCATCGTAAGCAGCCCCTATATGAGTGGCTACAGGAAGCTTTTGATATCCTAATACAACTAAAAACAACACAACAGAACAAAAGAAAACAGGCACTTTGGAGAAATACAGAGATAAAAGAGACAAAACAGCAAATTAGAAAGCAGCAACGTGCCTGGCTCAAAACAAACACCAATCAAGACAGACTTCGCTTACAAAAACTTAACACATTATACAACAAATTTCACACAATGAATTTATGGACCTGGTCAAAACAAGCAGGCCTGCCGGCAGCCTTTCTGACCCCTGTCCACCACAAACCTTCAAGAAAATTCTTCTAACAACCTCTGCTGCCACACCAGTTAGAAGAATCATCAACAATTTCTTAACTACCGGAATATTTCCAGAAAAACTCAAAAAGTCATACATATGCCCTAAACTGAAGAAAACAAACCTGCAACAGCTGAACCCCTACAACTACAGACCGATTACAAATTGACCTTTCCTGGGCAAATTGATAGAAAGAGCAGCATTCACCCAGATGTCACAATTCATTGAAGATAATGCCATACTTTCAGACTTCCAAATGGGATTCCATCTGGGAAGAGACACAGAATCTGCCCTCGTTGGCATCTGGGATGACCTTAAGTACACAGTTGACCGGAACGGGGATGCTGCACTACTTCTCTTGGACCTCTCAGCTGCCTTTGACATGGTTGACCATGACACTCTGGTACAAAGACTCTACGAAGCTGGTTTAGAGGGGACTGCTCTCGAATGGATCACATCCTACCTTCGCAATTGAACTAATGTCATCCAATCTCTTCCAAAATGTACTTCACAAAAGCAGGGGTCCCTTAAGGCTCTATCATCTCACCCATGCTTTTCAACATCTACATGAAGTCATTACCGGGCCTGATCAATCAATTTCACCTCAAATGCTATAACTATGCAGATGACACACAAATACTCCTTCAACTGGAATGCCCAAAAGACATTGGAAAGTCACCAAATTTCAGTTGTGTCGGAGCCATGAATCAGTGGATGAAATGGAGCCATCTCAAATTGAATGCTTCCAAAATGGAGATACTCACGTGTGGCCATTGGAAAAATTATGACCCTCTTGCCTCATGGCCTGATGATCTGGGAACTCCACCTAAAGTATCTAAGGAAGTAAGAAACCTCAGAATGACCATGGACTCAAAGCTATCAATGAATGCCCAAGTGGGCAAACTAGCAAGATCAAGCTTTGTTACTATAAAAACTCTGCAACGCATCTTCCTCCACCTGGGATTCTCACACAAGGTCCAGGCTACCATCTCTCTTGTTCTGTCTAAACTCGATTACGCCAATAGCCTCTACCACAGATCACCTTTAACAACTATGAAACGACTACAACAGATTCAGAACTCTGCTGCCAGACAACTCTTACATATAAAACCGCAAGCCCACATCTCCCCTGCCTTGAAAGCCCTACATTGGTTAGCGGTTGCCAGAAGATCCACATTCAAGCTGCTTTGTATCACCCATGAAGCGATACATGGAACAGGACCGCTCTTCATCAAGAATAAAATCACAAAATACATTCAACAAAGGAACCTCAGCTCTAGAGTGGCACCTTGCCTCAAAATCCCACCGTACAAGAAAAATACCATGGGTGGCACATCCTTCTGCATTCTAGCAGCCAAACTATGGAATTCTTTACCCCCAAACATAAGATCCACAGATAACCACCTTATTTTCAGAAGACTACTCAAGAATTGTCTCCTCCCCACATAACTACCATACTCAAACATAAATATACAGCATATCCCTCTGTATATAACATGTATAATAAATTATGTTTTGAAAGATATAGATATTCGTTAGTTCTGCTTAACAAATGTACATATTACTTATAGTTACAATAGTCTATGTTTAAAATGTATATAAGTGACTGCATAAATTAAATCTTTTATCATAACTTTCTATCTACAATTGCTTCACTATTGATATAAAAAAAAAAATAACTTAATTTAAAGTACAGCAACACTTGAAAGTCTGAGTTTATTAATGGGACTTTAATCTACATATATTACCTTCCTTATGTACTTACCATGCACTTATGATATACCTTCCATGTACTTATGTATCTTTATATTAATTACTTTGCTTGTAATTCCGCATATCCAATGCACTACCCTATATCTCACTCTATATCTCTCGCAATATATCCTCTACCTCCACTCTGACTCATCTCAAACCTCATTCCACTACTCTCTCCAATGACCTACCATATTTCTCACCCTATACCGCTCTCAATATATCCTCTACCTCAACTCTCTGACTCATCTCAACACTCATTCTACTTCTCTTTCCAATGCACTACCCTATTTCTCAAACTATGCCTCCTTCTATAATCCCCTTCTTCCACTCTCCCATTAAACCCAAACCCCATACCACCACCATGATCCCCAAATCAATCAATCAATTAATCAATCAATCAGGGAATTGTGAAGCGTGCTACTCACCCGTGAGGGTCGCAAGGCGCTGGGGGTGGGGGTGCAGCTCCGGGTCAACCAAAGAGCCAGGTCTTGAGGCTCTTCCTGAAGGTGTGCAGAGTGGGGTAACGTCTGATGTTGATCGGTAGCTCGTTCCAGGCCTTTGCCGTGATGTAGGAGAAGGCCTTTCCACCCGCTCTGGTTCTGGGTTTCTGCAAGGGGGAGGTAGGCAGAGCGGAGGTTTCTCCTGGGTACGTGGAAGGAGACTCTTTCGTTGAGGTATTTGGGTCCGGTGTTGTGGAGGGATTTGTAGGCATGGGTGAGTAGCATGAAAGTTACTCTCCTCTCAACGGGGAGCCAGAGGAGGTCTCGCAGGTGTTGGGTGATGTGTTCGTGTCGTGGGATGCTGAGGACGAGTCTGGCCATGGTGTTCTGGATGGTCTGGAGTTTGCGTAGCAGGGATTGGTTGATTCCAGCGTAGAGGGCGTTTCCGTAGTCCAGTCTGCTTGTTATGAGTGCGTGGGTGACGGTATTCCTGTATTCGGGGGGGGTCCATTTAAAGGTCTTGCGATGGATGCGGAAGGTGTTGAAGAAGGTGGAGGCGACGGCGTTGATTTGGTGGGTCATGGTGAGGGAGGATTCGAGTATGATGCCCAGGTTCCAGGCGTGGTCCATGGGGGTGGGTGGGTTGTCGAGGGCGGTGGGCCACCAGATGTTGTCCCAAGCTGAGGGGGTGGGTCCGAGGACAAGGACTTCTGTTTTCTCCGAGTTGAGATTCAGGCAGCTGCTGCTCATCCAGGGTGCAACGTCTTTCATTCCTTCTTGGAAGCTGAGTCTGGTGGCGTTGGGTTCCTTTGTGAGGGAGAGGATGAGCTGGGTGTCATCGGCGTAGGTTAATATGCTGAGTCCATGCTGTCTGATGATTGTGGCGAGGGGGGCCATGTAGATGTTGAAGAGCGTGGGACTGAGCGACTATCCTTTGGGTACTCCGCAGTTGATCTCTGTGGGTTCGGAGAGGAAGGGCGGGAGTCTGATCCTTTGGGTTCTGCCGGTGAGGAAGGAGGGGAGCCAGTCGAGGGCGGTTCCTTGTATGCCGGCGTCATGGAGTCTGGTTGTGAGAGTGCGGTGGGAGACGGTGTCGAAGGCTGCAGGGAGGTCTAGTAGGATGAGGACCGCGGTGTGGCCTTGGTCGAGGAGTGTGTGGATGTCGTCTGTGGTGGACGAGGAGGGCGGTCTCGGTGCTGTGGTTGCAGCGGAATCTGGATTGGGAAGGGTCGAGGATGGCGTTCTCCTCGATGAAGTTGGTCAGCTGGGCATTGACGATCTTCTCGGTTACTTTGGCCACGAAGGGAAGGAGAGAGATGGGTTGGTATTTTTTCAGGTCCTTCGGGTCTGCAGAGGGTTTCTTGAGGAGGGGCTTGACTTCTGCGCATTTCCAGTCGTCGGGGAATGTGCCGGATTCAAAAGTGGCATTGATGGTGCGTCTTAGCTCGGGCGCCCTGCCGGTGGCTGCTCTGTGGAAGATGTGTGGCGAGCAGGGGTCTGTGGGGGCTCCTGAGTGAGTGCTCTTCATGGTCATGGCGTATCTTTGGTGGTGACCGGGGGCCAGTCGGCGTTGGTAGGCTGGCTGTCATTGCTGGGGGAAGGGGTGGTTTCTGGAGTGTGTTCGCTGAAGTTGTCATATAGGGCCTTGATTTTCAGATGGAAGTAGGAGCTGAGTTTGTTGCAGAGGTCCTGGGAGGGAGTGACGTCCATGGCTTCCCCGGGGGGTTTGGTGAATTCCTGGCTGATGCTAAAGAGTTCTTTTGAGTTGCTGGAGTTAGCGAGGATTTTGTTCCGGATGAAGGTCCTTTTGGTGGATCAAATGAGTTGGTAGTATTCTGTCATGGCGTTCTTGTAGGTGGTTCGGTCTTCAGTGGTTTTGCTGTTCCTCCACTGCTTCTCGAGACGTCTGCATGTGCGTCTGGTTTCTTGGAGGTCAGTGATGAACCAGGCGGCCTTCATGGGACACTGTCTGTTGGGGTTGCAGAGGGGGGCGAGCCTGTCTGCGCAGTTGGTGATCCATTGGTATAGTTCTTTGGCTGCAGAGTTGGAGTCGGACGATGCGAGAGGGGGATCGTGGTTGAGGGTGGAGTTGAGGTGCTCCTCTGTGACCTTGCTCCAGTTCCTTCGCGGTGGGCGTGGTGTGGGTTTGTGTGCGGTGGTGTTGTTTAAAGAGAAGTGTACGCAGTGGTGGTCCGTCCAGGGCGGTTGGGTGGTGTGGCTGAAGTGGATGTTGTTTCCTTTTGCGAAGATGGGGTCGAGGGTGTGTCCTGCCTTGTGGGTGGGGGTGGTGACATCTGTTTCAGTCTGAAGTTGGTGAGGTTGTCCAGGAGGGTGGCGGAGTTGGGGTCGCTGAGGTTGTCGAGGTGGAAGTTGAGGTCTCCAATGAGTATGTAGTCCATGGAGGCGATGGCGTGGGCCGCGATGAGGTCAGTGATGGTAGTGGTGATCGTCTGTAGGCGAGGGTGCCGCATACGGTCGTTCCGGGGCTGGTGTGGATCTGGAAATGGAGGTGTTCGGTGGTGAAAGGGGAGTCGCTCGTGCTGGAGGTGGAGAGCTAGAGGGAGCTCTTGTGTGCGATTGCGTGTCCTCCTCCTGGGCGGTTGGGGCGGTCATTCCTCTGGATCTTGTATCCGTCGGGAATGGCGGTCGCGATGTTGGGGGCGGAGGAGGCATTGGTCCAGGTTTCGGTGAAGAAGGCGACGTCTGGCGAGAGGGTGTCGAGGAGGTCCCAGATCTCTATAGCATGTCTGTGCAGGGAGAGCACGTTAAGGAGGATGCACCTCAGGGCTTCGGGGGTGTTGGCGTCCGGCGTGGGGGTGTGGAGGGTGGTGAAGTATTGTCGGCACTGTCTGCAGGAGAACTGGCCGTGGGTGGTGTGTGGCGTAGACAGCTGGCAGTTGTTGTTTCTTCCGGGGTTGAGTGCGCAGAGGTCAGCTGAGTCGTAGCGGTGGTCACGGTCGGGTCGCGAACAGGCGCAGACGGGCTTGTCTTTGGCACGCCAGCGGCACACCATTGCGCACGTCCGCTGTACAGCCGCGCAGCAGCTGCCATTAAATAGGGAAGGAAGCGCAGCTGGGAGGCGGGAGTGGGAACCAGCAGGGGGAGGGACCACAGGGGCAGCAGTGGCGGGAAAAGGACGGTGAGAAAACGGGCACGGAGGGCACAAATAAAGGGCACAAATACAAAGACAAAGTACAGAAATACAGGAAATTAAAAGGCACAGTAACAAATAACAGAGCAAAAAGACAGACAAGAAACAGAAAAAAACAGGCACAGACACGAAGGCAGACACCAGCCGACCAGCAGAAGAGCAAGGCTCTCTCACTGGACCACCAGGGATGAGGCGCAGGCAGGAGCCTGCGGGTGGAGCAGGGCCTCAAATACCTACCTTAACAGAGGTCAGACCTAGCTCAAACTAACCCTTTCTAGACTCTTCCCTCCTCTACCCTTTCTTGCATCATCTCATACCTCTTTTTCTATTCAGATGTCCCAAACAAGCCTTTCTAAACCCTTCCCTCTGACTCTTCCCCCTCCACCTCTCCTTTACTCATCCCAAACCCCCTCCTACTACCATGAACTCCAAAAAAAAGTAAAAAAAATATAAAATTTCTCTACCTTTCCTTCTTCTATCCCCCCACTATTCCTTTTGCAATCCAAATAACAGACAAACATGTCCACTGCTCAAATCAAATTAATGTCATTTTTCCCTTCACTAATTCACCACTAATCCTTTTTGGGTTCCAGAGTAGCCTGCTACTCGCCATAAAGTGCTACAACACCTCATCAGGGGAACAAGAGCTATATAAATGCGAACCCTTCCCTCCTCCATCCCTCCACTATCCTTTCAATCCAAAACAGACTAACATGTCCACTGCTCAAATTAATTTCATATTTCATTAGACTAATTCACCACCAATCCGTTTCTGGTTCCGGAGTTGCTTGCTACTCGCCGAAAAGCGCTTTAGCACCTCATATGGGGTAGCAAGCGCTATATAAATGCAAACCTTTTCCTCTTCTATCCCTCCACTATCCTTCTTAATCCAAATAGCAGACTAACAGATCGACCGCTCAAATTAATCTCATATTTCGCTATACTAATTCACCACTAATCATTTTTGGGTTCCGGAGTAGCGTGCTACTCACTGAAAAAAGTGCTTTGACACCTCATCAGGGGTAGTAAGCGCTATATAAAAGCAATTACAATACAATACAATGTATCCTGACATGTAACTGTTATTTTTTATTTGTCGATTTTTTTTCCTGTCTGTACTGCTAAAATTTGAAAATTAATTAAACAAATTATAATGCAATTCAAACAAGAATATTAAAATCAGAAAAATATCACAATATACTTTAATATGCTCAAGTATGTAACAATAACAACAACATAAATAATAATGCTAGGCAAAACTGCCTAAAATAAAACGTGGCTTCTCCTTGTCACCCTCACTGTAATCTAACTGTAGTAATGTATTAACCTGCTTGATAGTATTGTTAGCATGGCTCCATTGTTACAGAATGTTCATGTTTGAACAGCGAGGGACTGTTATCCATTCCCTGGGAGCTGTGGAGACGAACGGTCAATAAACTCATGGTTTCTTCCACTTACCTTGTGTTGAGTGGTCACTTCAAATTGGCGACGAGCTGGACGACCGTTCTGTGTCAATTGCACAGTAAAGGGGCCCCCTGATACTGATGAGAAGTACACCTAGACAGGGAAATACAATAATGTAAGTACTCTAGGGCTACTTCAAACAATAAATTCTCTCAAACCATTATAAAGAAAAAGGACACTAGTGACACAAGTAATTAGAAAAATATAAAAACTTATTTATTATATATCTTTGTCATACTAATAAATATAAAACACATATAAAGAGAAAAAAGGGGTCCTACAGAGACTAATACTTAAACAACATTCTACCCACATTCATTCATAACCACAAGCATACTACATACATATAGTCATATTGATATATATGATCTCCTTAACAATCATAATTTGATTTGTAATGGATGTAACAAAAAACAGCGAGTTGATAAACAAATGATTCTTTTGGGTGGTTTCCAAAATGACTCTACGCGTGTTTCGACAGACAACTGCCTTCATCAGGAGTTCCACCACCGAATGTTGCGCTCTGTAAAGACAGTATATATATCACACATCTATAGATATATGCAATAGTGTCACTATTGTACATAATACAGTGTTTTCAGATTACAACACATACCCTTGATTTAAACTATAAAATATATCCTCACATTATTTAATAAAGAGCCTGACATGAAAATACATAAATACTGGAACAAATTGTGCATGTGTGATAACACCTAAAAAATTATATAAATGGTGTGTATAGACAAACACATAAACCATAATACACTGAAAATCAAAGATGATACACATAAACAACATTTAAACAAACAGCGCTCCTTACCAAAGTATTTAAATAAGGTCCATGAGTTGTGGATGAAAGATAGACGCTCTCCACAATTACTTTCTACAAGGAAACATTCATAATAATCAAGAATGTGTATAAAATACAAAAAAGTGACTGAAAATAAACAGAATGATTAATTACGTAACTAATAAGAAGAGAGATTTATTACCATGTGGACAAGACGTAAATGCTCAGGATCTTGGACTGTTCTAACGTCAGTAAATGCTAAGATGAATCTTGAAACTTCAAATATTGGCTATCACCTGAAATACATGTAGACGGCCTAGAGGTGTATGCCAAAACAAGAATGAGAAAAAAGAAAAAAGGAAAACTTCCAATTACTATCTAGTCTGAGACCACGGAGATGAAAAGATAATATAAGGATGTAGGTAAACAATATATTACCTTTTTTTTAAAAATATAAAACCATATCAAAGAGATGATTACTTTTGTTGCCACTTCCTATTGATGAAAGGAAAGCTAACCCTGGGATGAAAAAACAGACCCAGGAAAATCAAATATTAATATAATGAAAATACTCAAAATGACAAAAACTAGATCTTTTTCACTAACTACGCAATGCGAGAAACGTACCTGCTCAAAAATAATTCCGGCAGGATGGATGAGCTCCACCCACGCGTGTAGCAGTGGCTGTCTGGTCTAGGAATTTGGACCGCTCTAAGAGACTTCGTTGGAGCTGTTTCCCTGCCTGCTCGTGATTCTTGCCTCCATTTAAAAGGTGTTCCGGTTTTGGAAACTGCCACGTGTATGCCGATGGGACATCGTGTCTCGACGTGATTCGGTTGCAGATTCTAAGCATGTGTATGCCGATGGGACATCGTGTCTCGGCGTGTTTCGGTGGCGGATTCTCAGCTTTAGAAGTTTAGCGCCTCTGCCAGAGCATTCCCGATTGCCAGTCCGACATGTCTCTGAAGTAACGTGCTGACTGTGCGCCTTCAACCCGGTTTGTTCCTGGTCTGCACTATCTTCTGGGTAGGCAAGTTTTGTGCCTTTGCTGTGTGCGCTGTAGTCTGTGTGTGGAGAGTGTGGATTTCACCGGACTCCTCAGCGGTCCGCTTTCTTCCGAGGTCCTGCTCTTTTTGATGACGTGATGGAACGCAGGTAGTGTGACGTGTGCCGTCAGCTACACGTCAGCTTTGGAATCCCAGACGGTGAGCGGCACTTTTGCAGAACGCGCTGAGGAGCAGAGGCACACAGGAAGTGTTCATGCGTATGACTTTGATTCGTCCGGCGTTTTCGTGTTCACGAGGCAATTACAAGACAATTTGGGTTCTGTGCACAAGGGTGTCAATGTTTTGGTGAGCAATTTTTTTAAAATGTATTTTCTTTCTCTTGGAATCTTTATTTTGTTGTCGGAACATCGTGGGAAGATTCCTTCAAGTCTCCGGTTACATGATTAGCTTCCTGGCACTTTGACCAATCGTTATCGTTCCCCATTGACTGAAGAGTTCGTGACATTTGGGCAATAGATTGACTGTGTTCTGTGGAAATACTAGTTTCTCCTTCTTTGTTCATCATTACAAAAATACGTTTTCACATGTAGTATTTGGTGCATATTTAGATCTGTGTTAGAAAACAGTTTACTGTGTTTTCCACTACGTTATTATCTCAGTGTATTTTACTACTTCATACAACGTGTTGTCTTTAGTGTGCACATTCTAGTTTCACTTGTTATATCCAATATGTAAAGTGTACAAGCTCCTCCACCTTTTTTACAGCTCCCGGGAGACCCACCGGTAAGGTGGAAAGTATGCTATAGGGCCTTTACTAAATGTTTAGGGGCCATGGGAGGGAACAGGTTCAGTGCAGAATGCAAAAAGTTCATTTTAGAACATAATCTTGAGTTGGAAGGGCAAACTGTTTTGGAACACTTACCACCTCTTGAGGTGGTTGATGGTGAAGATCCCCTTAATAAATTTGAAAAAGCTGTTGCCATGTTAGAGAAGCAGTTTGATGTTGAAGGAAGTTTAGTAGTGGCTAGACACAAATTCTTCACTAGAGAACAAGAAGTGGATGAAAGTATTGTATCATATGTGGCTGCACTACGTATTTTGGCGTCTGAATGCGAATTTGAACATTTCACCTCGCAGTTGATCAGGGATCAAGTGGTGGTGGGTTGCAGAGATAAGAAAGTTCAAGAGAAGCTTCTCACATTGAAAAATTCATCTTTGCAAGAGACAATTTCTATTGTTAAAAGCATAGAATTATCACACAAAGCTTCTAGAGAGTTGACACCTGATAAAGCTGTTATTGGTGCCATAAAGGAGTCCAAAGACCAAGGGGAAAAACAATTAAGTGAGCATAAGGGCAATAGATTTCCGAGTAATAGGTCTGATATCAAAATGGGTCAACAAAGGAATTTATGTCCGAAATGTGGTTTCCCTTCACATTTTCCCAACTCTCGTTTCTGTCCTGCAAGGAGTGCTGCTTGTTGCAAGTGTGGCAGACAAGGACACTTTGCTAAAGTGTGTAACTCCAGGGGAAATGTCAATGTGGCTTATGTTGATGAGGATAAGTGTGACATGTGAACCAAAGTTGTCAGTTCCATGAGTAATTTAATGCTTGTTGTTAAGGATGATTGTGATGACTGTGTGGATCCTATCGTGGAGGTGATAGTTGATGGGAAATCCATTTGTTTGCAAGTTGATTCTGGGGCTCGTATGACTATGATTACTGAGGAATTGTTTGATTGCAATTGGACGGATAAACAACTAGAACCTCCTGACAGAAATCCTGTCTACTATTAAGGGAGAAGGATTGAATTGAAATGATTTTTTTAAACTAAGTTGATTTTCAAGGAGAGATGCATTAGTGGAAAGGTGTATGTGGCCAAGAAAGGATTAAACATTTTAGGATGGTGTTTGCTGACAATCTGGGACACATTAAAGGTTTCAAACACCTCATTAAAGTTAAGGATAAAACATAAGTTGCGTAATGTTCCCTTCAGTGTCAGAGATGATTTGGCTGTGGAGCTCAAGAGGATGTGTGAGTCGGGGGTCATTGAACCAGTGGAATCATCTTTATGGTTATCTCCATTGGTCGTGGCCCGGAAAAAAAATGGCAGTCTTAGGGTATGTATTGACTTGCGCAGCTTGAATAAGGAGATATGGGTTGATTCTCACCCTCTTCCCCGTATTGATGATATACTATCAAAGTTTGCAGGTTCAGAGTTGTTTTCTAAGATAGATTTATCTTCTGCTTACCACCAGGTCGAGCTGGATCTTTCTTGCAAGCATCTTACTGCGTTTGTTTCACCTGTTGGAACGTTTCAGTTTAAGAGGATGCCTTTTGGGCTTGCTTCGGCGGCCTCGGTGTTTCAGCGTATTATGGAAAAAGTATTGGAGGGTGTTGAGGATACTGTTGTATTCCAGGGTGATATTTTGGTGGCTGGAAAGTACAGGGTTTCACATGACAGTGATTCAGCGCGTACAATAAAAACTATTCTCCTCCTAGGTCACTTATAGGTCATCCAGGGGCAAACTATATTTTCTCACATCCACATGACGATGGGGCCCATAAACATCGCCTAACACACACGCACACACCTGGATTTCCTTTACACCTTTACGAAATTCTGTATTCCTAGGAGAAGCATGAGAACTAAATGGAAAACACCATTTATGTACCGCTGGAAGGAGCCGGGATATCTTATTACCTTAACTTATCACTTTCTTTTAGTTATTTTCTTTAAGATATTCCTGCTCATTGGTTTGTCGATGAATCATTCATGTAAAAAATTAGTTCATAGTGATTAAGACCAGCTGAATCACAATAACCAATTACTGATGTCACAATCATTTAGGAAAATAACCACTGAGTCATTTGATTTAAAGAATCTTAAATTTTATATAATGTTAAAAGCATGAGAAAGAATTTAAACTTTTATTCAATTATTCATTCATTATTAATTCAAATATTTATTAAGCATAATCAATTTATTGCAGAAAGGAAATTTTCGTCATGAAGCAAAACCCTAATTACCTGCCTACCTTCCTAATTTAGCCTAATGATTTCTAACCTAAGTTTAAGAATTGGAAATAACCTGATTCTCATACTCAACTGGAAAATTAAGACAGCAACAGAAACTTCAGCTCGTCAGCATCAGCTACCTGCAACCCGTCTCATCTAACAGTCTTTCAGCATCTCCCGCTCAGTAATGGATCGATCAGGACCACCCAGCACTGGAAGCCACCAACACCAACACGACTCTCCAACTCCGCTCCTGACTGTGACCCCCTCCCACTAAGAGTAGGCCCTCTTATACCCTAATTCTAACTTTGCTAACTAATTGTTGCAACATTAATAACACGCTTTTCTTTCATTGGTCCATGCATGTCATCTTATTCATTCTTTTAATCAAGTTCTCTTGGATCCAATGGTCCTTGGATCATTTCCTTTCTCACAGTTCAAGACATGTTTCCATCCGCTTCGATCAGTACATTTGTAACTTCTTTCGATACATTCGAGAACTCTGCAGGCATTGTCCTTTCTCTTAAACTGGTTTCCCACGGGTCTTTGCTGATCACCACGGCACACTATCAGTTCAATTAGGTCACATCAGCCTTGACCATTTCTCGCATCCTAGCCTCTCAGCAACATCACGAGGTTAGCTTTTCTCTGACTTCTCTCCCTTGTCACGTGTTTCCCCGCACTTGCGCACTTCATTAACTGGCAGCCATTTTATATCGCCACTCGGTTATACTTTAGAAGCACTATTTTGAAATAAACAAAACATAATTAAAATAGAGAAAAATAGCCTTTTCGTTTCCCTCCCGTCATCTACGTACCCCAATTAGTTATTACCTAGCAGAAAGCAACATTTAAGCTGTTCCTTACTTACCATCACTATTGTTTTTGCAACGACACGTTTATATTCTATGAAGCACAAAATCATGCATTTATTTTAAATTAGTACGCATTTATTTTTATGTTATAATTAGACACACGGACATTCGTTAATAGATTATTCAGCACATACACTTGCGTATTACCCTTCCCATACGTACAGTGTTGATTAATACATTTAAACGAACATTTTATTAATTATTTATAAAATTTGTTAGGGGTTAACAATTTTTATTTTCTCTGCTCCATCAACTCCCCCTTTGGTGATTTTTAAATCACCACATAAAACCCAAGTTATACTTCTTTTTCAGGCAGTATATGTCTTTCATCCTTTGCTTTTTGTTAGTTACACATCTGTTTCTCCTTCATCTTGTCTTCTTGTCTCCTTATACATGTTTTCTTTCATTTTCTCTAACTCAATTTCACCCATTTCTCTCTCTCTCTCTTTCATTATTCTGTTATTTCTTTTTATCTTATTTTGTCTTACTTTTCTTTTTATACACGTTATTACTATTTTCAACACCATGGCTAACAGTATTACTACAGTTGCTATTATTATAACTTTCCCTATCATTAGTCTACTCATTCTGGTCAACCAATTTGCTACTGAAGAAAACCCTCTACCAAGTTTTCCCAAGACACTTTCAACCTCCAGTGGAACTAGTTCTTTGTGCAAATTTGTAATATTCGTAATATACTTCTGTATATTTTCACTTTTATCAGGAATGTAAGTGCAACAATGTTGGACTTTCAACATTCCGCAGACTCCACCCTCCTTTGCCAAAAGAATATCAAGGGCAAGCCGATTTTGCATCACCATAGCTCTCATGGCAACCATTTCGGTATTTACCATTAAGAACCCTCCCGCAGTATCTGTAGACAACCGATCTACTACTGTGGATAATTTCCGAATTTTAAATGCATTCAAAGATATTCCCACTGCTGGTATTAATGCTCCAAAAATATCACCTACAATTTCTGAAAAACGTTCCCTCTTTCTACGTGTAAAGCTATTAATCATCTTGTATGTTCCTTTTTCTTCTCTGTCCATATGAAAGATTTTTGGAAAGACCAGGCCTACATAGCAAGTTCCATACCAATGGTCCGGTAACCTGTAATAAGCTCTATTCCCACAAATATAATAGATACCTGGAAATATTGGATCTTTTCCACCTTTGAATCCCCAACCTCCCAGAATTTGATAATTGTCATGGCACCTACAAAGTAATTGTCATAGACTGTCTTATTTCTTCTAATACACAACTTTCCTGTTTGCGGCCAATCTAATGTCATTGCTGCATTTATCTTTTTTCCTTCATGATTTCCTTCTTCAA
Source organism: Calotriton arnoldi (assembly GCA_963921515.1). Taxonomy (NCBI): domain Eukaryota; kingdom Metazoa; phylum Chordata; class Amphibia; order Caudata; family Salamandridae; genus Calotriton; species Calotriton arnoldi. Next base: position 86,552 of record CAWUFW010020227.1, on the reverse strand, counting down.
ACGTCCATAGATGTGTTCCTTCCTCTTTTATTGCTTCTTTTTGAAATTTCATTCTTCTTTCTTCAACCATTTCTAAAAATACCTTTTCTTCTTTCTTTAACTCACAGGTAAGGTTGTTACTAACTATTTCTTCTAAGGTTAATTTTCTATGTTCTAGAAAGAATTCTCCTAAAACCTTTGCTGGTTTTACTTTGTTAAGTTCTGGTACTACTGGAATGTTTGCAAAAATCTTATCTATATCAGTATAATAAGATTCTAATCTACCTGTTTTATAAAATAAACTTGCTATTACACTACAGGTTATTCCTTAAGTTAGAGGAAGGTGATGATAAGTCACACCTTCTGACATTGATGCTGGCAACTGCATACAAACATAACAATCTCTCACATCCATTGTCTCTACATATTCGTACAACAATTTTGTAAAAACATTTTTAGAAAAGTCTGTTACTGACTTATCCTTATGTAATTCTGCACTACTTCTTAAAATAACTGGTTCTTTAATATTAGTTTCTTTTTCTGGTTTAGTATCATTCTTTGCTTCTATTACAGCTAAACTAATAGGAATTGTGATTGCTAAAACTATCCATATGGTCATTAATAACCCTGTACAAAAGCAGCACATTTTACACCATCTTTTTACAAACTCACATTTATCTCTTCTATCCCTAGTATTTTCCATTTTGCTTTTATCTATTTGTTAGGTTTCAGAAAATTGTGTCACTACACCTCAGAAATGACTTAGATGCCACTCTGCTTTCAAAAAGTCTTTGCTTGGTACTTTCTTTTAATTCTTTCCAGAATTCTTTCGTTGTCACATCCGGTGATTTGTCACATCCAGTAAAATTGTCATGTCCGGCAGAAGCACTATAAGTCTTCACTTCAGGTTTGTTGCATCTCACCTTTTCCCATTCGACTTCTTAGTCTCTGGTTCTCGTGAGTGTTTTCTTCTTCTTTGTAATCCGTCAGCGCGATATACAGCCACTCAGGTGACTTATACTTTGCATTCACTTTCTTTGTTCTTTTGGACTTTTGCAATCGTTTTCCACTTGGTTTTTCTTGTCCCTTTTGACTTGTTATTTCATTCACTTGTTCAGCACTTTCGTCTCCAGCTCTTATTATTCTATATCTCAATTTTCTTATATAGCTGTTGGGCCAATTATCTCCTTTTCTTGGCCTTTTGGCTTCACCTTCTTTTTCTTCTCTTTCTGATTTCCAATTTCTTTTTCTTGATTCAGTTTTTGCCTTCTCCTCTTCTCCACTCTCTTCAGTTTCTGTTTCAACTGTTTCACTATTGTCTCTTATTTTGAAGCTTATGATCTTGTCATCTCCTACTGGTGGATCTGTCTTCTCCTTCTTATGTTCCCTTATTACTGTCCCTCCTCGGTGTTCTTCCGATTTGGTGTTTTCCTCCCTTTCTACTTCTAAATTTCCCTGTTCTTCTGTTTCTCTATCTGTCCCTATTGCTCCTCGGGGTTCTTCTCGATTCTCTAACTTTTTGTGTACTTCTTTCCCTACTTCATCTATTAATATTATTTCTGAAGGATTTCCACCATAACTTGTACTTGGTTGCTCATCTAGATCGTTTTCTTGCTCATTTTCTTCTCTAATTGGTTTATAACCCCAAGTTCTCCTTCGGAATTCTTCACAGTTTGCAAATGAATCATCAGATCCTGAACTTGTGTCAGATGTTTCCAGATGTCGACTTACAGGTCGATCTTCAGGTTCTGGAACTTCTGAATTTCTTTCTTCTTCTTCTTCCTCTTCTTCTCTAGAGGTGTTTGCAGTTGGGGTTTCCAGATGTCGACTTTCAGGTCGATCTTCAAGTTCTGGCACCCTTTCTCTTATCCTTGTTGTCCCAGCCGTTAAACTTTTGTCCCACACTTCCAGACGTCGACTCACATGTCGATCAGTAGGTTCTTGAACTCTGATTGTGTGGCTGGCATGGACCCAGTTCTTCACTCCTGCACACTTGACTGCAGTCGTTGTCACTAGGATTACCTGTCGTGGTTCGTCCCAGCGAGGAACTAGACAGTTTCTTCTCCTGTGGATTTTTATACGGACCCAGTCTCCTGGATTCAAGTCGTGGGCTGGTTTTCTTTCAAGAGTGGTCGCATCCGGTCCAACCTGATGAAACACAGAACGCACCACATCAGCCAGTCCCTTGCAATAATCCAGTACTAGATCATCAGTTATAGTCAATAACTTGTTGACAGGTACTTGTGCTTGTCTCATTGCTCGTCCCATGATCATCTCATGAGGACTAAGTCCAGTTTTCTTTTCAGGGATGCTTCTGATGGTCATCAGAACAAGAGGCAGTGCATCTGGCCATTTGAGTCCTGTAGCTTGACACATTTTTCCTAATCTGTTCTTAATTGTTCCATTAATTTGCTCCACTACCCCAGAAGCCTCTGGTCTGTAAGCACAATGTAGTTTTTGTTTAATACTCAATGCTTCGCAAATCAATTGGATCAACTCATTTTGAAAATGTGTTCCTCTATCTGTCTCAACCGTGACTGGAAAACCATACCTGGGAATGAACTCTCGCAGCATAAGTTTTGCTACCGTTGTTCCATCATTCCTTCTAGTGGGGTATGCCTCCACCCAACGAGAAAACAAACAGACGACCACTAGAACATATTTTAGTCTGTTACTAGGGGGCATTTCTATAAAGTCTAACTGCATTCTAGTGAACGGACCTCCTTCTCGTCCTATTGTTCCTAGACTTACTACCATCTTTCTTCCTGGGTTAAACTGCTGACAAATAAGACATCTTTGACAAAGACTTTCAGCTATAGCTCTGAATTTTGGGTTATACCAGGTTTGTCTAAAAGTCTGATCATTGCATCTCTCCCAATATGAGCTTGTCCATGGTACATCCGTGCCATGTCTGCAATCATGCTATCAGGCATAACTGGTCTTTCATCTCTGTACACCCACACACCATTATTTTCCTGTCTTCTACATCCTGCTTTTATCCAGTAATCTTTGTCCTCATCACTTGCAGTTTCTTGTAACTGTCTTACTTCATCCCATGTCTCGACAGTATTAGTAAAAAGCAAAGGAGAAGAGATATGCTCCCTTTCTCTATTTTTGTTCATGGACACCATGTTTTCTGCACAATATTTGGCTATCTCGTCAGCATAATTATTGCTGACGGCTATGTAATCTTCGTTTTTCTTATGCGCCTTGCACTTCACTACAGCTATTTGTTTAGGCAACTGTATCACCTCAAGCAGCTTTTTAACAAAATCTCCATTTCTGATAGGTGTTCCTGCAGACGTCAAGAAACCTCTTTGTGACCAAATCTGACCAAAATCATGTATGATGCCGAAACCATATTGGCTATCGGTCACAATCGTGACTCGTACATTTCTTCCTAATTTACATGCTTGAATCAAAGCAATCAGTTCCGCAACTTGTGCAGACCTTATTCCTTTCAGACAAGACGCTTCCATCACAGTTGCCACTGTGCACACTGCGTAAGCTGCGCTTAAAACTCCTTCTTTTGTTCTCAAACATGAGCCATCTACAAACATGACATAATCGGATTCCTTTAACGGTTCATCTTTTATGTCAGCTCTTGGTTTCGTGCAATATTCCAGCACGTTCAGACAATCATGATCTACTTCGTCTTGTTCAATTATACTCTCCTCATCTGGCAATGATGTTGAAGGATTCACATTCATGCATCTATCTATGGTCACATTTTCAGCACTCAAGATGACTTTTTCGTACTTAGTCAGCCGACTATGTGTCATGTACTGTGTTTTTGTTCTTGTCAAAAGAATTTCTACTGAATGGGTAACATATACTCTCAGTGGATACCCCATCACTATACCTTCACTTTGTTCCAGACTTACACAAGTAGCAGCAACTGCTTTCAGACATCCGGGCAATGCTTTTGCTATAGGATCTAAAACAGCTGAAAAATAAGCAATTGGCCTTTTCATTGTTCCATGTTTTTGTACCAGTACTGAAACCGCACATCCATCTCTTTCACTGCAGTACAACTCAAAATCCTTCTCATAATCAGGCATGCCTAATGCAGGGGCCTCACACAATTTCTTTTTCAATTCTTTGAAAGATTTCATTTCTTCATTGTTTAACTCAAAAGGGTCTCTTACATCTTTCTTGGTCAACTTTTGTAATGGTTTTGCAATCAAAGAGAAACCACTTATCCATTGTCGGCAATATCCAACCATTCCCAGAAACATTCTTACCTCTCTTTGCGTCATTGGTGCTCTCATTCCTTGAATCATTCTTACTCTTTCTGTCGCTATCTTTCGAACTCCTTTCTCAATTTTATGCCCTAAATATTGAACTTCTTTTTGGCAAAATTGCAATTTTGAAGGAGACACTTTATGTCCTCTTTTCTCTAGATGGTTCAGTAAAGCTATTGTATCATTTACACATGCTTCTTTTGTTTTCGATGCCACCAACAGGTCATCGATATACTGCACCATCACTGACTTTTCTGGCATTTTTAAATCTTCCAGAGATTTCTTTAAAATCTGATTGAGGGGCTTTCTGTATACCCCTGAGGAATTCGGCACCATGCCAAAATACGCTCTCCGAACAGGAACGCAAATAATGGCTGGCTATCTGGATGCAGAGGAATAGAGAAAAATGCGTGACACAAATCTATCACAGTGTACCACTCAGCTTCGTGTGGAATTTGATATAGAATTACTGCAGGGTTTGGCACTATTGGACAACAGGGCACAACTATTTTGTTGATCTTTCTCAAATCCTGTACTATTCTATATGTTCCATTTGGCTTTTTCAGTCCCATAATAGGTGAATTACATGGACTGCTCATTATTTCTTTCAAAATTCCCTGTTCAATCATTTTATTTATTACAGGAGTTATTCCTTCAATTATTTCTGGAGTTAATTTGTACTGTGGCGTATTCGGGTAAGTTGTTCCTTCTTTTACTGTTACTTTTACGGGATCAACTTCTTTCATTAATCCAATATCTTCTCCTGTAAAATCCCACACACTTTCCTTCACTGCAATTTTTAGTTCTTCTGGAAGTTTTTCTGCATCAAATGCAGGAAACAAACCATTCATTTCAGGTTCTTGATTCATCAAAGTTACTTTATACAAGACATCTTCATCTGAGGTCTGAAATCCAATTCCATCTGGCGTACAATAAATTGTGCAATTCATCTTGCACAAGAGGTCACGACCTAAAAGATTTACAGGACTACAATCGCACACTACAAATTTATGCATTTTGCTAAAAGAACCAATTTTTACTTCCACTAATTCAGTAAGTGGTGTTTTAATCTGCTGATTAGCTACTCCTACCACTTGGATGCATTCACCTGAGAGAGGAAGGTTTGGAATTTCCACTGATCTAACAGTAGAACGGGTAGCTCCAGTATTGACAAGGAATGTTACATTTGCACCATTCACTTCTCCATCCACAAAGGGACCAGACTGATCTACCTCTAGAGTTGCGCCAAGTACGCACTCTTTCCCCTCTCCTGGGCACCGTCAGAATCTTTCATCCGGGTCATCCTCACTCTGACGCAACCAATACTGAGAAATATTAGCTGCTCACGGCAACTGTGTTACCTGCTCTCCTCCGTAGAATCCTGTTTCTGTACTGTATCTTTGCTGGTTAACAGTGTTGGGAAGTGGTGGTTGCGGCACCTGACTTTGTTGAACAACTACCTCATTCTGCACCTGTGGAGTTAATGATTGATTTTCCGGATTAGGTTTAGGTGGGAACTTACACTCGTTTCTCCAATGCCCTAATTTTCCGCAATTATGACATGGCCATTTCTTCTTTGCTTCTTCTAGACTCACTTGACCTTTCCCTTTACCTATGTTAGGTCGCATTTTATTCTGTCCTGTTTCATTCCCATTATTATTGTCCAATTGAGCTTCTTGTTTTTCTGCCACCTTCACCTGTGCCCACATTGCCTTCTCTTTCAATTTACGCTGTCTACTCTCAATATCATCACTGCAATACTTAGCATACCTCAGCACATCATCGACTGTGCCATTCTGCCAATTAATCATATGCTGTTTAATCATTTCACTAATCTCTGGTTTCAATCCAAACACAAATCTGTACACAAAATGACTCATATATTTTTCACTTAATTCCTCATATCCACTATACTGCTTGAAAACCAACAACAACCTCTCGTAATAGGCATGTACAGACTCCTTACTTTCTTGTGTAGTTCGATCGATTTTTACCCAATCTGTCTCTTTAGGAGGAATCTTATTCTTCAAAAAGGTAATCACCTTATCATACTTCTTCATCACATCAGGACCTGGAGCTCCTGTCTTAGGATCTCTTGGATATTCTGTAGTTGGCCAGTCAACTGTAATCTTACATTCTGACCACAAATCAGTTGGTACCACTATGGCAAATAATCCATCTAAATCTATCCACAACACTTTTGAAACCTTTACAAACCTCTCTACTTGTCGGTACCATTCAACTGGTTTCTCTCTCAGCTTCGGAAAGTCATTGGTAAATGACAGTATGTCCTGCCTAGTCCAAGGAACATGCACATAACTACCACCTGGAGTTTCTCTCATAGGGTATTCTCTGGCAACAGGTTCCTTTTCAGTTATCATAAAAGCCAAAGAAGCTTTGTCTGTAGTTTTCTCATTCTTCTTCGTCCATCTAACCTTCCATCTGTCCACATCACTCCATTTTCTCAACAACACAATTAACTCTTTTATCTGTGTCAGCCTTCCTGCCGTGTTCAAATTTTCAATATCTTTTTCACAAAAATCTACTCTATATGGTTTCTGCAACGTTTTTACTTTCGCAAAGTCTATTCCAATTTCACTGGCTACTTCTTCTAGTTTGTCATGTAAATTCTTTGCTCTCCATGTAATACTTTTGCACAGAAACATTATTTCATCATCCTGATAATTTTTTATCTTTTCTGTACCAATCGTTCCTAGAATTAATTCTTCCATGTCAATTTTTAACCTAATTACATCTAATGGTTTTTCTTCTGGTTCATTTATTTTAAATGCCTTCATCCACTCATTTAACTCATCAGGAGTCGGACCTATGGGTGTATTATTTAGTTCTACCCAATTACCACTCTTTTCAGGAGTTTCTGTTGCAGATTCTGTTACCATATGCATTTTCCTACCATTGCACTCATTCACAGTCAAATTTGTAGGTGGACTTGGTCCGTAAGTACTAGCCAAATTACTTGTACTTGCACTTTGTTCCATCCTTTCTTTTTCTCTCTGAAATTGTGAACTCATGGGAATCACCAAAGATCGTTCATCAATTTTCTGATTCTCAAAAACTGGTATTACTGGACCTATTGTTACAGGCACAGTAACTGCTTCCATATTTTTCGTTAATTCTCTAATTTTCTCAGTTAGTTCTTTTGTTGTCCTTGCTAATTCGCTTGCATTGTCGCTTTCTATTCCTTCATTTTGTGAGGTTCTCATTTGATCTTGTGACCTATTCATTTCAATTCTTTTTTCCGGACTTTTATTTCGCATAGTCTCTATTAGCGGCGCATTTGGTGTCACCACTGTAGAACTCTGCTGATACGGAGGTGGATTTCTATTTAAAATATCTTCCAGCAATTCATCATCCGTTTCGCTCTCATGCATATATTTCTCCCTCTCCATATGTTTCTTTTTCTCAGTCCGTTTTTTCTTAGTCCCTTCCTCAACTGTAAAAGCTGGAAACAAACCTCCTGTCATGTTAGCACATCTCCATCGTTTTATTCTGTCTTCATGATTTATTCCCCACATCCTTCCGGGCATAAACTCATGATCCCTTAAACCTCTGAATCTCTCTCGCTCATACATCTCATCCTCCCATTCTGTCAACGCTTCAAACTGTGTCGGTCTAGGTCTAGGTTCTAGATTTGTCATCTTTTCTCGCAAATTTCGCAAAACCGCTACACTAAACGAACCATTCTCAGGGAAAGCTAAAGCACCATCATTCTTCGTATACTTTGCCCAATTTTCCAACCATATGCATGTATGATATCCATATTTCAGCATCATATGTGAAGCTGCTGATTTCGGCGGAGGAATTACTTGTCCCTCTCTAGTCACGACCTTTTTGTCTTTCTTAAAGAAATTCTTTAATTTTGTCGTCCATGACGTTCTCTCCCTTTCATACTCGTAATACGGCATGTTTTCTATTTGTTTTTCTCTTTACGCTAACGCTGTTCTGTGTACGGAACTTCAACCAATTACAGCGCGACTCACACTAACGTACCAATCAGAACAATTCCCTTCGTCCGCGAACCAACCAATCCTAGCGCGGCACTTTTCTACGTCACTCCTGACTCTGTGTTCACGTGACTAGCGCACTATCCAATCCTAGCGCGGCACTGTTCTACGTCACTCCTGCTCTTTTACCCCTCCTTTACAAAATTTATCGGCAATTTTTCTTTTCACTGTTTTCTCCGTTAGTTACAACAATTAAAACAATTCCATAGTCTGATTCGCTAAACAAAAGTGACAGCTTTGTCCTTTTACACAAGAATCCTGTATTTCCAGTAGGCAGCGCTTACCTCTACCCTACCACAGAATTATTAACTCTCGCCGATAAAGTAGCACTTCCCTCTACCTTACCCTTCTTTCAAGCAAACAATTTACTCGTTTCTCTGGGGATAAGACACATGTGGAGACTAGGCTCCTGAGAATTAAGCCCAAAGTTTCACAAGAAAACGTGATTTGCTATTTCAGTTACACACTTTTCGTACAGAAAATCCCTAACATAACACAACCTGTGTTATTACCAAAATGAATTCAGACCATGTACCAAATTCCATGTGACTTCTCTTGCCACACGTGTTCCACTTCCTACATCCCAGAAGCGTGAAAACTCACATATAACATAACGCGACTCAACATATAGTGTTAGTCATCAAAAATAATCAATAATCAATAAACAATAATCACTAAACTAATCTATAGAAAACCATAACTCTGCTACCAAGAATTCTGATGCAGCGCGTACAATAAAAACTATTCTCCTCCTAGGTCACTTATAGGTCATCCAGGGGCAAACTATATTTTCTCACATCCACATGACGATGGGGCCCATAAACATCGCCTCACACACGCACACACCTGGATTTCCTTTACACCTTTACGAAATTCTGTATTCCTAGGAGAAGCATGAGAACTAAATGGAAAACACCATTTATGTACCGCTGGAAGGAGCCGGGATATCTTATTACCTTAACTTATCACTTTCTTTTAGTTATTTTCTTTAAGATATTCCTGCTCATTGGTTTGTCGATGAATCATTCATGTAAAAAATTAGTTCATAGTGATTAAGACCAGCTGAATCACAATAACCAATTACTGATGTCACAATCATTTAGGAAAATAACCACTGAGTCATTTGATTTAAAGAATCTTAAATTTTATATAATTTTAAAAGCATGAGAAAGAATTTAAACTTTTATCCAATTATTCATTCATTATTAATTCAAATATTTATTAAGCATAATCAATTTATTGCAGAAAGGAAATTTTCGTCATGAAGCAAAACCCTAATTACCTGCCTACCTTCCTAATTTAGCCTAATGATTTCTAACCTAAGTTTAAGAATTGGAAATAACCTGATTCTCATACTCAACTGGAAAATTAAGACAGCAACAGAAACTTCAGCTCGTCAGCATCAGCTACCTGCAACCCGTCTCATCTAACAGTCTTTCAGCATCTCCCGCTCAGTAATGGATCGATCAGGACCACCCAGCACTGGAAGCCACCAACACCAACACGACTCTCCAACTCCGCTCCTGACTGTGACCCCCTCCCACTAAGAGTAGGCCCTCTTATACCCTAATTCTAACTTTGCTAACTAATTGTTGCAACATTAATAACACGCTTTTCTTTCATTGGTCCATGCATGTCATCTTATTCATTCTTTTAATCAAGTTCTCTTGGATCCAATGGTCCATGGATCATTTCCTTTCTCACAGTTCAAGACATGTTTCCATCCGCTTCGATCAGTACATTTGTAACTTCTTTCGATACATTCGAGAACTCTGCAGGCATTGTCCTTTCTCTTAAACTGGTTTCCCACGGGTCTTTGCTGATCACCACGGCACACTATCAGTTCAATTAGGTCACATCAGCCTTGACCATTTCTCGCATCCTAGCCTCTCAGCAACATCACGAGGTTAGCTTTTCTCCGACTTCTCTCCCTTGTCACGTGTTTCCCCGCACTTGCGCACTTCATTAACTGGCAGCCATTTTATATCGCCACTCGGTTATACTTTAGAAGCACTATTTTGAAATAAACAAAACATAATTAAAATAGAGAAAAATAGCCTTTTCGTTTCCCTCCCGTCATCTACGTACCCCAATTAGTTATTACCTAGCAGAAAGCAACATTTAAGCTGTTCCTTACTTACCATCACTATTGTTTTTGCAACGACACGTTTATATTCTATGAAGCACAAAATCATGCATTTATTTTAAATTAGTACGCATTTATTTTTATGTTATAATTAGACACACGGACATTCGTTAATAGATTATTCAGCACATACACTTGCGTATTACCCTTCCCATACGTACAGTGTTGATTAATACATTTAAACGAACATTTTATTAATTATTTATAAAATTTGTTAGGGGTTAAAATTTTTTTATTTTCTCTGCTCCATCAACAGAAATCTCACTGAAGTTTTGAGGAGGTTGCAGGAGAAAGGAATTGTTGCAAACAAAGACAAGTGTGTTTTTGGTGTAGAATCTATTGAGTATCTAGGACATCGAATCTCCGGAGAAGGGATTCTACCGAGAGAGGGGTTGATTGATGCTATTTTGAAAGCACCATATCCCAGGTCAAAGGAACAGGTATCTTCGTTTTTGGGGGTTTGTGAGTTTTATACTAAATTTATTCCCAATTTTGCTGCAAAAACTGTGCATCTGCGTGAACTTCTTAAGAGGAAGGTTACCTTTTTGTGGGATAAGGCATGTCAGAGTGAGTTTGATCAAATAAAGCAAGAGCTTGGGTCGTGCGAAGTGTTGACCCCTTTTGATCCAGCTAAGCAGTGTATTGTCTCTGTCGATGCTAGTTTGGACGGTTTGGGTGGTATGATTACCCAAATCAAGGAGGGTTAGATGCTGTGGAAGGTGATTGTTTGCTCAAGAAAGTTAAGGATCACATTGTTCACGGATGGCCTAAGGAAAAACATCTTGATGTGGATCTCCAGCCGATTGCCGAGATTGCTCTTGAGTTGTCGTTGGAGGGGGGTGAAATGATCATGCGTAGTGATAAATTCATTCCACCTGAGTGTTTGAGGGCTCGCATTGTTAATTCTGGTCATGAGGGTCATCTGGGACAGACCAGCACCAAATGTAGGATTCGTGCTGTCTATTGGTGGCCTTCCATGGATCGCCAGATTGATGATGCGGTCAAGGGTTGTGTTATTTGTTTCTCAAGTGACAAGGTGGTCAAAACAGTTATTCCTCCCACACAAGTTGTCGAGCTTCCCTATGGACCATGGATGAAGTTGGCTGTTGATTTTGTTGGACCTTTTAATGCTTTACCCAACAGGTATAAGTTTGCTTTGGTTGTTGCTGACTACTACAGCAAGTGGTGGGAGGTGCATTCTATGGTTGATCCCAACACCCAGGAGGTTATCAAGTTTTTTCAAAGTCTTTTTGCCAGGGAAGGTTTCCCCAAAGAATTAGTGTCTGACAATGGAGTGCAATTTGTCTCAAGGGAAATGTCTGAGTTTTTTTTTCAATCTGGCATTGCGCATCGTCGTGTGGCTCTTTATCACCCACAAGCAAATGGTTTTATTGAACGCATGAATCGAATTTTAGTAGAGTGTGTGCAGTGGGCTATTTCCAACAGGGTGGAGGTTAAAGAAGCTGTACAGAGCATGTTGTGGGCTCATCGCACCACTCCCTGTCCGGCTGTTGGGAAGAGTCCTTTTGAGCTGTTGCAGGGGAGAGTGGCTACATTTGGTATGTGTCCCGCTTGGATGAGGAAGTGGGGTTTGTGTTCTGAAGCTGTTTCTACTCTTTCGGGTGTGGAAGGAGCTGTCTCCCCGAGCAATACCTCCGTTCAGTCATCCTCGAGGAGTGTCAAGGAAGTGAAGAGTTGGTGGTCTAAGGTTCAGGTGGGCGATTGGGTGAAAATCAAGCTCCCCTATAGTGTTCCCAAAGGATTGTCCAAGTTCGGTCTTCCTGTTCAAGTGGATTCCATTTCACGTTATGCAGTGAGAGTTAATGGTAAGAGTTGGTGGAATCTCTCGAGGATCTACAAGATTCCTGATCAAGTTGTTCAAAAATTGGGCTTGGAAGTTGGAGCAGGCCGCTCTTTTGGTGTGTCTGATCTTAGTGGTCCCAATTCCAAGGTTCCTGAGGAGAGTTCTACTCAACATCTATATACGCGAAGGAGTGGTAGGAAAAGGGTTCCACCAAAACGCATGGACTTGTGATTGGGACTTGTGATTGCGATTTGCTTTCCTTCTTTCCCTTGTTCTTTATAGTATTTCATTTTTGGTGTTTCTTTTATTTGCATTTTTCTTTCTTAGCTCTGTGCTAATATGTACCTTGCTTTATTAATATGCATCTGTTAATTACTTTTCTCTTTTTTACTTTTATTGTAAAGAAGTGAGATGTTGTAGTAATGTATTAACCTGTTTGATTGTATTGTTAGCATGGCTCCATGGTTACACAATGTTCATGTTTGAACAGCGAGGGACTGTTATCTATTCCCTGGGAGCAGTGGAGACGAACGGTCAATAAACTCATGGGGGCATATTAGCAAGGAACGGCGATAACTATCGCTAACGCAAGTTAGCGGCAGTTTTTTTATCGCCGTCAATCCCTGAAAGTTATCGCCTTGTTAGCGACGTATTACCAAAACGTCGCTAACAGGCGATAGCTACAGGAATCAGCGGCTAAAACTGCCGCTAACTGCAGCGTGATGGCGATAGGAAAACAGGCGATAGCGGGCGGAATCCAGCTATAAGCCCATTAGCGATAAAAAAACGCACGCTAGGCAGCAAGTGAGGACTTTGAAAAAATAGCCTATTAGTCCACCTCCCATAGAAAAGATGCCCAAAAAAACAGTTAAATGCAGATTGGAGCAGCCAGGGCCAAGTGCAGCACACATCAACAACCCCCTCAAGCCACCCAACATCCAGGATGACCAGAATGAGAGCCTGGATGCCTCGCTGGACCTGCGTCTGGAGCCTGGATGCCTTGCTGGACCTGCGTATGGAGCCTGGATGCCTCGCTAGACCTGCGTCTGGAGCCTGGATGCCTCGCTGGACCTGCGTCTGGAGCCTGGATGCCTCGCTGGACCTGCGTCTGGAGCCTGGATGCCTCGCTGGACCTGCGTCTGGAGCCTGGATGCCTCGCTGGACCTGCGTCTGGAGCTCGGATGCCTCACTGGACTTACGTCTGGTGCCTGGATGCCTCGCTGGACCTGCGTCTGGAGCCTGGATGCCTCGCTGGACCCGCGTCTGGTGCCTGGATGCCTCGCTGGACCTGCGTCTGGAGCCTGGATGCCTCGCTGGACCTGCGTCTGGAGCCTGGAGTGGGATGCGGAGGAGCCGTGGAGTCGATGAGCCGTGGCGGGAGACATTGATGTGCGACGATCGCCCGTACCTGTTGGTGAAGTCTGGCAGGTCGCATGGAGACACGTTGCTGACCTGTGTGAGAAGTCCGCCTTGCTCACCTTGGAGCAGTCAATGGTAGAGGCGCTCATGTGCACCAACGTAGTGAGGTCCGCATCGCATACTACAATCCACCACCACACCGGGGTGCCCGGAGGGGATTACCAAGGGTGGGTGCTGACTCCCTGCATCACAGGCCGGATGATGTTGGGCTGGCCGTACGCTGTGGAGGGTGACGCCCCTGTGCTACGCCGAACTTGTGTGGTCTGAGCGCTGCAACTACACCCCCAAGGGAGCCCTGCTGCATCAACTGCATCGGGAGGTCCACCAGCGGACTAGGCGGCGACTGCTGTACCCAGCCCAGTGAAATCACACCTGGCTGAGGCTCCTGCTGGCTGAGTCACAGATTTGGAGAGAGTGCAGTGGATTGCGCCACGGTGTCAATGTCCAGGTAAGGAGAAGGTGGGACGCGTAGCGCAGGAGGGCCGGGGGATGAGTCGCTCATGCCTATCACACGTAGATGACGCACCCCCAGTGGCGGCTCTACCGCTATGGCGGAAGAGCGTTGCCTCACCGCCTCAAGCAGTGCAGAAGAGGAATAATCATCACATGATGATAACTCAATCAATCAATCAATCAGGGGAAATGTAAGCACGCTACTCACCCGTGAGGGTCTCAAGGCGCTGAGGGGAGGGGGGCACAGGTCTGTTAGCCAAAGAGCCAGGTCCAGAGGGTCTTCCTGAAGGTGTTCAGGGAGGGGGCGCGTCTGATGTCTGCCGGTAGCTCGTTCCAGGTCTTGGCTGCAATGTGGGAGAAGGATCTTCTGCCTGCTCTGGCTCTGTGGATGCGCGGGGTTTCGGCCAGTGCGAGTTTGGAAGATCGGAGGTTTCATGTGGGTACGTGGAAGTTGATTCTGTCGTTGATGTATTTGGGTCTGTTGTTGTGTAGGCATTTGTAGGCGTGAGTGAGGATTTTGAAGGTGACTCTTTCTTCCACGGGGAGCCAGTGCAGTGTATGTAGGTGTTGGCTGATGTGTTCGTGCCGGGGGAAGCCGAGGACAAGCCTGGCGGCGGTGTTCTGTAATGTCTGGAGTTGGCGGAGTTGGGAATTGTAAATGCCGGTGTAGAGTGCGTTTCCATAGTCCAATCTGCTGGTGATGACTGCATGGGTGACTGTCTTCCTTGACTCAGGGGGGATCCATTTGAAGGTCTTGCGGAGGATGCGGAGGGTGTTGAAGCAGCTGGAGGTGACGGCGTAGACCTGTCGGTACATGGTGAGGGATGAGTCGAGTACGATGCTGAGCTTTTTGGCATGGCCCGTTGGGGTAGGTGGGCTTCCGAGGGCGGCGGCCACCAGGTGTTGTCCCATGCTGAAGGGGTGGTTCCAAGGACGAGGACTTCTGTCTTCTCGGTGTTGAGCTTCAGGCAGCTGTTGCTCATTCAGACTGCGACGTCTTGCATTCCCCCAGTGGATGCCTTTCATGGTCGAGGCGGTGTCTTCGGCTATGACCGGCGCCCAGGTGGAGATGGTGGGCTGGCTGGTGTGTCTGGGGGGCCGGCTGTGGCG
Organism: Calotriton arnoldi; assembly: GCA_963921515.1. Classification (NCBI taxonomy): domain Eukaryota; kingdom Metazoa; phylum Chordata; class Amphibia; order Caudata; family Salamandridae; genus Calotriton; species Calotriton arnoldi. The sequence goes on along the minus strand of CAWUFW010020227.1, from coordinate 71,372 downwards.
TCTGGTGGATGTTTGCCAAAGCTGGCGTAGAGTTTTTTGATCTCGAGGAGGAAGTAGGTTCCACGCTTATCGCAGAGGTCTTGGGACGGGGTGATGTCTGTGGCTTCGCTGCGTGGGTTGGTGAATTCATGAATGACACTGAAGAGTTGCTTGGAGTTGGTGAAGTTGTCGAAGATTTAGTTGTGGATGAAGTCCCTCTTGGTGGTTCTGATTTGGTTGTGGTAGTCCGTCATGGCGTCCTTGTAGGTGGTGTAGATTTCGGGTGTCTTGGTGTTTCCCCAGTTCTTCTCCAGGCGTCTGCAGGTGCATCATGCTTCTTGGAGATCGGTGGTGATCCATGCGGCTTACCTGGGGTGCTGTTTGTCGGGGTTGCGTAGCGGGGCCAGCTCGTAGGCGCAGTTGGAGATCCAAGTGTGGAGTTATCTGGCTGCGACGTTGCCGTTGTGTGCCCAGGTGTGGTTGTCTCGGGTGAGGGTGGAGTTGAGTTGCTCGTCAGTAACCTTGCTCCAGTTCCTCTGTGGTGTGCGTGGGGCTGGTTTGGGTGCCTTGGGTTCATCAAAGGCGAAGTGTACGCAGTGGTGGTCGATCCATTGCGGTTGCGTTGTGTGGCTGAAGTGAACGCTGTTTCCTGCCGCAAAGATGGGGTCGAGGGTGTTGCCTGCTCTGTGGGTCGGTGTGGTGACGAGTTGTTCAAGTCCGATGTTGGCGAGGTTGTCACGAAGGATGGTGGAGTTGGGGTTTGCTGGGGTTGTCGAGGTGGAAGTTCAGGTCTCCAATGAGTAGGTCGTTCATTGAGGCGATGGCGTGGGGTGCGACGAAGTCGGTGATGGTGGTGGCGAAGTGTGCCCAGGGTCCGGGGGGTCTGTAGACGAGGGTTCCTCGGAGTGTGGAGTTGTGGCTGGTCTGGATCTGGAAGTGCAGGTGTTCAGCGGAGGGGAAGGTTTTGCTGGAGGGGGTGAGGCGGAGGGTGCTCTTGTGGGCGATGGCAAGGCACCCTCCCGGGTGGTTGGGGCAGTCCTTCCTCTGGATCTTGTATCCATCCGGGATGGCGGTGTTGATGTCGGGGGCAGAGGAGGCGTTGGTCCAGGTCTCCATGAAGAAGGCGATGTCGGGCGAGAGAGAGTCGAGTAGGTTCCAGATTTCCATGGCGTGTTTGTGCACGGAGCGCACGTTGAGGAGGATGCATCTTAGGGTGTCGCTGGTGCTGGCGTCGGCTGTGTTGGAGTCCGGGGTGGTGGTTAAGGTCTGGCGGCAGTGGAGGCAGGAGAACTGGCCATGGGTCATGTTTGGCGATGCCTGTTGGCAGTCTCTGACTTTTCTGGGGTTGAGTGCGTGGAGGGTGGCTGTGCTGTAGCAGTGGGTGGCCCGGGATCCAGGGTTTCTGGCACTGGTCGCGGACGGGCGCACACGGGCTTGGCTTAGGCACGCCAGCGGCGCACGTCGCGCAGCGGCCGCCATTAGGTAGGGGACGGTGGAGGAATGATCAGCTGGGAGGCGGGAATGGGCGAGGACAGGCGTGCGGGCCGCAGGGGCAGCAGCGGCGGGAAGCGGGAAGTGCGGGCTCAGAGAAGCCTAAAAAACAGATTAAAAAGTGAAATACAAGGGATAACTAACTGATGTAATCATGCTATGTATCCTCAGGGGGTGGGAGGGTGGGTAGGGCATGGGCGGATTGGCATGCCCACTCAAGTGCGCAATGACTGTTTGGGCGGCCCACTCAGGCCACCCAAAGCAGTCATGCGCACTTCCCTGTTCGCAATGCAGGCTGCATTACAGCCTGCATGTAGAACATGCCCACCCCTCCGGCCCCTGGCTGCATGACTTGTCCCGTTGGCAATTACCAATCCCACCGCCACATTGCAGCATTGTGATTGACTCAGGGGAGGGAGCCTGGCTGCCTACTTCCTTTTCCTGGAAGCAGACGCAGGAGAGCAGGAGCTACGATGACACAGGACACGGCTTAGAGGTAAGACTTCCCTCAATAGATTTTTACCAACACCCGCTCACACACACATCCCCGCGTCCATGCACCATCCAGTGTTCTTTCCGGCGTTTACCACCTCACAGCTGTCCAGCCCCCCCCCACGCACTTCTCAATGGTGGCCGCTGTGCGCCCATGCACAGCGGGCGTACCACTCGTGTGCCAAAGGCACATACGTAGTTGCGATGCATGCCATAACATCGCATTCCATTCCAATGCATGCTAATACTAGGCACATTGCAACAGTAGAGTAGGTGTTGCATAGCGGAGACATAAAGATCACAGTTCCCACTTCAGTGAGTGCAACCCAACACTGACCTTTGCACCACAAACCCAACCGTGAACTCTGGAATTCCTTTTGAGCCCCCAAAACACTCCCAAAAATCACATTTGAGACAAATGCACACCCCAATTTTCATATTTTACCCCCCAAAAACCCAATTTTCACATTTTACCCCAAAAACATCCAATTTTTCACATTTTACCCCAAAAACACCCCATTTTTCACATTTTGCCCCAAAAACACCCCAAATTTTATATTTTACCCCAAAAAACACCCCAAATTTCATATTTTGCCACAAAAACACCCCAATTTTCATATTTAACCACAAAAAACACCCCAAATTTCATCTTTTACCACAAAACCTATACACACATGAAAAACTTTAAATTACCCCATTACTGACCTCACAATGCGTTGTAATCACAGGCGATGTAAAGGCACCTGCGTTGTCGGAGTTGCGTTGTTGACGATGTACTGCCTGCGTTGTAATGGTCATCTCCTGTGCCAAAGGCAACCCATAGGCTATGCCGCTTGCGTCCGTCTGCCCCTGGACCACGCCCAGCACCAAGGAGCCTTCCTCTTGGACACTCCACCGCTATGACGCCAGCACCCTTCTTGCCATCAACCCTGGACGCCACCTCGCCTGCCAGGACCAGCCTCTGCTCCGGACCGGACATCGCCATCGCCATCACTGACGGCTGCAGTATCACCCGCAAGGAGCACCCTGACTATCAAGGAGGAGGCATTGCCATCACCTACAGAAGCACACTCCGACTGACCACGCACTCTAATGACCCAAGGGTGAGCATGGACCACCTCATCTCCCAGATCCGGACCAGGCCCAAGTACATCCTCTGTGGCACCCTCATGTGCAGGCCCCCCGGGACATGGCACCCCATTCTCCAATACCAATGTAGATCTCATTGCACCCCAGGGTCTCCCATCCACCGACGACATCCTACTCGGCGAACTCAAGTTCCACCTGGACAACCCCAGTGGCCAGAACACCACCCTGTCCTGGGGAGGGTCCGCTACATCAGACGCAAGCAGCAAGTCACCTCAACAAGCCACATAGCAGGACACACAGTCGAGCATGTCACCTCCGCCAGCGGGAACTTCAACTACAGCCACAACACCGGACTCTCCTGGACCAGCCATCATTGGTGACATCACGTCTTCACCTTGCCCACGGGACGCCACCGCCATCATCGCACCCCCTCGCAGCTGGATCAAGGCCACCAAAGAACCTCTAGTCAACTCCCTCCACACCAACACTCCACCAATGCTTGCACACGATGACACCGCAGCCCGCAACCACCACGATGGATCTCCAAAATCGCCCACATTCGGGCACCCCTCATGAACGACACTGCGTCAGTACTTTCCGCCTGCCTGATGGCAGGCGTGAGGGTGACACAGTGCCACAGGGATAGGCTGGCCCCATGCATTGCTAGAGTTGCGACATGGTTGTGACACAACTGCAGCAATGCGTGACTTTAGCGCAGACAGATACGTCAGGATTCCAGACGTATCTGTCATTACTTGCGTCATGGAGCGCTGTCCAGTGAATACAGCGCATCCATGCTGTCGCAAGAAGGGCATGGTGAGAAGTGTTGCAACGCTGTCTTGTCGCAGCGCAGCAACACTTTTCATGACTGGGGCACAGGAATGCACACTATCTTATTGATTGTGCACATTCCTGCACTGTAGTTTTGTCGCAGGGCAGCGCTGCAACATTGCTTGCAGCGCTGGCCAGCGCCAAAACCTCCAGAGATATGGGCCCAAGTGTTATCTCCATTTTTTAGACCAGCTAATTTCTGGTCTTAAGTAACTGGCTCTAACTCCAGTTAGAGGCAGTTTTTTGGCTCTTTGGAATTTCAAGGAGCCCCTTGGTAATATGGAGTAGTGGTGTTTGCGTGCCTTTTTGCACGGGAACGCCTACATTTCCCACTTCAGTGAGTGCAACCCAACACTAGCGTTAGCGTTAAATATCGCTAACATGCTTGGCGATAAAAAAACGGGCCGCTATCACTAGAAAGCTGTCGCTAACGCCTGTTAGCGACAGCTTGCTAATAGGGAGATAAAAATATTGCCACTTTAGCGGCAAAAAAGTGCAGCTAAAGCGGCGATAGGCCCTTGATAATATGCCCCATGGTTTCTTCCACTTACCTTGTGTTGAGTGGTCACTTAACTAACCCTCCATTAATTAGGTGAAAAACATTAAGGGGGATATTCACAAGAACGTGTGCTAAACATCTCCAAAAAATGTTAACGCATCTTCACACATCGCAGCCCATCGCGGGAAAATAACCCAGTGTTAACCTGGAATTCACAACACGGTGGTACCATGCGATAGTTCCCCGAAAACGCGGACAATGTCCGCGATACAACAACCGCGACCGTGATAAAAACACAAACCTCAACGCGAAAAAACATGCGATGGGCCAAAGCGCGATGAGGAAATCAGCGACAAGCAGCACCAGGCCTGCAATACACACATGGCAGGCGGGAAAAACCAGTATAAAAGTATAAAAACACACAAACACAAAATCACCAACACCCAAGCACCATGGAGGCATCCGGAGCAGGCGCAGAGGACGAGCGCAACCCCACAAGCACCCCGGACGAGCAGCCTGGGACCTCGGGGACAGGGAAGGGCAAGGACAAGAAGAAGAGGAAGACGAAGTTCAGTCCGCAGGAGAATAGGATCCTGGTCACGGAGGTGATGGAACACCATCAACAACTGTTCGTCACCTCCAACGTGTCATTGGGCACAAAAAATGGAATATGGCGGGACATCGTGGACAAGGTGAATGCCATCGGAGAGCACAAGAGGTCAATGGACGAGGTCAAGAGGCGATGGATTGACATCAAGCGCAAGACCAAGGAGAAACTCGAAGCCAACCAGAAGGCAGCAATGCAGACTGGAGGTGGGAGCCCTGCGCCACAGCAGGAGCTGGATGACATGGAGGAGCTGGTGTCGACAGTCATCAGTGTGGAGACCGTGGCAGGAGTCGGGGGACCAGACACTGCTCGACAGGACACAACACAACCGCAACAGGGTGAGTGACCACCAGGTACTGGGGGGACGGGGGGAGATGGCCACAATGGCACACATGCACAATCAAGCAGAGCACAGTGCACACCCACAATGACTCTGGATCATGGCCCTGATCTACAGACTGTCACAATGTACATTGCAATGCTGTCTGAATGTGAACATGTACCATGCGGCTACATACATGTGGACACATTGTAACACAGCATCTCCCCTTCACATTGCAGAGGCGCCATCAACACCTCCTGCAGAGCAGTCCCAGCCACTCTTCACTGTTGACGAGGAGGACACCACCAGCATCGACACCCAAGCCCTCCAAGACATCATTGAACTCATCCGCCAATCACCTCCAGGACCAGGGCAGCCCAGCTGCATCGAGGAGACCCCACCCACTCCACAAACCACCCAGCAGGAGGCACCCACAGCCCTGGCAGTCTCCCAAGACCCCCAGGGACAACACATGGCCTTCCAATGCCGTGTGCTGGAGGGCCAGAGGGAGACGGCTGAGCAGGTGCGGGTGGGGTTCTACCCCATGGCTACCAAACTGGACGCCATCCATGGGTGTCTAGGTCCCATCAGGGACCAGCTCCAGTCCCTAACGGACACCCACGGCCCGCTCCATGGTCTCCAACGAGCCATGACTGACATCGCTGGAGTCCTGACTCGGAGACAAGAACACCTGACCGCTTAGAGTGGCTCCAGCGATCCCAGCCGTGAGCTGGCACACATGCGGAGGCTCATGGAGGACATGGTGTGGATGGAGGCGGAAAGGATGGCAGCCACCGCTGCACATCAGCGAAATGTAGCTGGGACCTACCATGCCCTGCATGTCCTCATCATGGCATTGCTGCCACAAGGCGTGGCGATGATGAATGCTGCTGCCCCCACACCATCCACATCTCCGCCCCCTGGTGTGTCAGTGCCTCCCAGTGCGGCAGGCGTATCCACTCCGGCACCTGATGTGTCACTGCCACACAGTGCGGCCGACAATCCTCCTCCGGCCCCTGATGTGTCAGCGGCACACAGTGCCGCAGCCGGTACTGCACCACCCACAGGTGGGGAAGAGCACACATCCGGGGACGAGGACGTGGACGGGCTTGGGTTCAGAAGGAGGCACTAGCATTCATGTCCGCCAACTTGCCTGTTTCTGCTTGGTGCCGCACATGGCCCCATGACCTGCCACTGACCCCTGATACACTCCGCTGCACTCACCTTGGACCACGACATGGACTGCCATATCCTGTTTGATGACCAATGACACGGCGACCAGACTGCGGACTGTACCCTTCCTCTTCCGCAGTACTTGTCATCCCCGGATGGACTCTGGCTGGCCCTCCACGGGCCCATATTGTGTAGTGTGCTTGGCATGGCCCTGTACCGCTCCAGCTGCAAAACTCCACTGGATGTGCAATAAACATCCAGAAACGCACTGCTGTGTCATGTCTTTCATCATTCATGTATGAATGTGTGGATGAATGTAGGGACAGTGATTTCCCTCACGTCAATGATGCTCATCTAGTGGGATGCCAGTCACAGTGTGCTACATTGCCTATTGTATTCCGCTTGCCGTGGACACTACAACAGGGACACACGCAATAGTCACTCCCTTGTCCGGACATTGACTGAACCACGCCCAGAGCCCCCGAGTCATTGTTGCAAGCCCTGCGCTGGTCCGGCATACACCAGGCCAGACCACTCCGCTTACGCTCCTTGGGGGGGCCCACATAGCTACATGTCGCAGGCGTACTCGCTGGTGGTATGCAGGTCACTGGTCTAGTTGTCAGCATGTCACGGCCACTCCCTGAGGGCAGGTCTGCACACACACCACACCCATCCGGCACAGGCGTCACAGGCTATGTGACCCCGCAAATATAAGGGGCCGACGACGTCACATTCCACACTGCCGGTGGTGACTGTATGACGGATGCTCCATGGTTCTCAATCATAAAGGGCCCATGAGTTGTGACGCACAGGGTTTGTCGCACCCGAGGCCTTGCGGCCATCACGGGCCTACCACCACGTGGCGCTGACTGGGGTTGCACAGGGTTAGTGGCACCCGAGGCCTTGCGGCCGTCACGGGCCTACCACCACGTGGCGCTGACTGGGGTTGCACAGGGTTAGTGGCACCGGAAGAGCTGAGCGGGTGTGCAGCCTGTGATGATGACGTGTGCACTGATGTGGTCTCTGCCATTGATGCCTCAGGACTCAGCGACATGTATGGGACCTGCTGGGCCGCGGGGCGTGTCCCCATGATGTGGACCATGCCATGGTGGCGGGACCGGGGCCTGGAGCTTGCACGGGCATGTGGTGTGCCCACTGGTGGACACACTGTTGGCGGCAGGTGAGCAGTGGACCGGGGTGCGCAAGTGCGGACAGCCAGTGCTGGCCGGCGGGAGGGGGTGGGGTGCGGCTGCATGCGTGCGCAGGGACGGACACACGTTGTTGCCGTGTGCTGTGAGATGGACTCTGCCATGATTGACTCTGGCCTTGATTACAGATTGCAGTCCTGGTGGCTTGCAGTGTATCCCGGCACGTGGTTGGAGACACACCGGTGGCAGCAGGTGAACAGTGGGGCCTGGGTGCGCAGGGGTGGCGGTGTCTCTCTCTCTCTCTCTCCTTTCATTCCCTCTCTCTCTCTCTCACTCACTCTCACTCCTTTCCTTCCCTCTCTCTCACTCACTCTCTCTCCTTTCCTTTCCTTTCCTTCCCTCTCTCTCACTCTCTCTCTCTCCCTACCTTCCCTCTCTCTCTTTCTCTCTCTGCCTTTCTTTCATTCTCTGTTTCTCTGTGTCTCGCTCCTTTGATGTGCGCATGGCACACGTTCTGATTTTGTGCTTTATTTTCCAGGCTGTGACGTCGTGATTGTCCCGGACGGACCCGACAGGAGTCTGCCACATTGGTGTTTTGTGTTGTGTTTCAATAAAGTTTTTGGTTGTTACTTCAGTGCTGTGTGACTGTTTCTCGTTCTTCTGGCCACACATGTGTGTTATTTTTTGACAATGTGCGTCATCATGCGCTTTTGGTGGCTGTGTCGTGCACGGTATGTGTATTGCCGGGGGGAGGACAGGGGGGAGGCTGGGGGTGGTGGCGGTGGGTGTTGTGGCCCTCATGGGTATCCGGGCTGCATGATGTTTGTCTCCATGGCATCTGTGGGTCTTCGGGTGTGGCTCTTGGCTGGGCTCCCTTTCATGCTGCAGGTAGTCGTCCTGCTTAACACCAGCAAAAGGCAGGTGTTAAATCACTGGTGCTACAGCGGCTTATCGCCTGTTTTTGGTTCGCTTCACAGATCTGGCAGTTCGTTGTGAAAGTGGTGTTGTGGTTTTTTTGTGTGTTTTTGCACGGGAACACCTACTCTGCATCTCATTAGGGTTAGTTGGTGGTGTCCACCGTGGTGTTAAATTTTGGGGCAGTTGTCGCGGGAATACTGGCGATGTCTGCAGTTTGCACCCGCTTGTGAATGGGGTGTTAAATCTATCTCCACTTTTGATGGGTTAAGGTGGGGATAAATCGGCGGTAGGTCCTTGTGAATATGCCCCTTAGAGTATATGGCAGAAGGAGATACACTTCTAGAAGCAGAATTGTGCAAGTGAAAATGTAAAATCTGGGCCCAATTTCCGCTTCCCTGTTTCACCAAAAGGTGTGATCCTAGACAATGTTGTATTTCAGGGAGCCTCCTTTTTAGCCTGCAGATGTCAGGCTGACTGGGACTCTTCCCTCTTTAGATCTTTCTCATTGTCCTGCAGGGCTAGTCTTCAAAGCAGAAGGTGGGGGTATTGCCGAGGGTGGCAGGATGCAGACAGCAACCAAGCAAACACTACCTTCAACTCCACTCTCCCTTTGTCTTGCTACACGCAGAACGAGGGCAGCAGTAATTAGCACAAACAAAAGGGCTCAGGGCGTTGGTGGCCTCCTGACTCACCTTCATTCTGTGACCAGTAGATTGGTCACTGATAACTGGATGCAGGTCAGCAGGTCAAGTGCAGGGCCATAATAGGTAGCTCATTTGTGCGCTAATGGCCCTGCGAATCATGGAAGTGACAGGGACATTTTTTTTATCCCTTCATCCCCCCCACCCTTGTCCCCTGTGTGCCCCCCACTCCAAAATCTGGGGGAGATATATACCCCGCATCCCCCACACTTCCTACACCCATGCTATTGACCATGTGGGAGCATCTCTGGTTCACCATGCCACACACACCGGCACCATGGAGTCTGGTAGCTCTGTGTTGGCCATAATTATCTGTGTGTGGCAGGGGGTAAAGTATGATGCCAAGCTTCACAGCTGGGTATGTATTAGTTTGGTAAGCTGCATGGATTAAGCAAAGGTGAAAAATACCACACACGCAGGATGTTAATTTCCAACTCCCTTTAAGGATTTGCTTTGATAATGTCAAGGTTGCTCTAGCACCTAGTAATGCACATCCAGCTAATGCTAATATCCTCACTTCCTTGAAGGACCATGTAGAGGATTTGTGCTGGTCAGCAGTAGATCATGGGAAAGGGAATGGGACAAGGGAGAGAGAGAAAACGAAACATTGGATATCTTCTTCTTGCCTGTCCCTCCTACCAGTCTCAACCTGCGTGGTAAAAGGAATTGATATCTACAAGACAATATTCTTTTAGGTTTTGGTCAACAAGGTTATAGTCAGGGCCACTGGAATTATGTAATTCCGGGCATTTTTCGCATAATTATGGTTTTGCAGAATTTGCTACATAATACATGATCCATCATCTGCTGGATAATCTACAGATTTTAACCGCCCACAAAAATGTTTCTAGCCGAAACGGATGAAAAGTTACTAAAAACATGGCGACACTTGTGCCTGCACACTGGAAGGCTCTTCGCAAATTATGACTGGTCATCTTTCAGTTGCTTTTTGCTGTATTTGGTTGTTAAATCGGTACTAATAAGGTAAGATGTTTTCCCAGACAGTGTTACAAGGGTAAAAATGGCAAAATAATCAAATACTATGATCAGAAAATGTGCTGAATTATGTAGCATAATTTGCCCTTTCTTGCTGCATAATGTAGTCAATCCTGTCGCATAATATGGTCCTTCTCTGCAGCATAATTCCAGTGGCTCTGGTTATAATTCACTGGTTCTGTCATGCCATATATGTCTTAATAACCTCTGCATAACCCTCCCTCTGAGGTTGCTGACAACTCAAATATCCTAGAATGGAAAGATGGGAACAACATTCAGAAATACTGCATAGAATAACCTGAACTGTAAATTAAATCTGTGATTTGAGTAAACCTTTCCACATACAGATTATTATCTGCAACATAATGAGTACACATTAATATTATGCTTTCACTTCTGTTAATATGAATTAATTCCCCCGTACCATATGAGAATCAATTGAAAGAAACAAAGTCTGTTCAATAGAACTTGCACCCCAAGAATGACGCCAGCATATAGTTTGTGTTCACAAATAAAATAACTTTCAGATAGAAGTCGTGTTTTGGGTCGGGTATGTCTAACCATTGCCCTTACACTTTCTATTCCTGCGTATGTTTAAAGTGCAGGAGTACAGACACAGACAGGTTTCTGCAGGAACAGATGCTCATAACTACATGGGAGCTTTCAATGGAACCAGCAGCACCGCAAAATAATCCCCATTCACCTTCCCTAGAGTTTAATGTCAATGCACATGTACTCTAAAGGGGCCTAGAACAGCTCAAGGCGAGGTCATATCACTTCTGCAAGATCCATAAACAAGTCTGGCATTTACTTGTAATATTGAACCAGATATCTGAAGTCTGTTTTCAAAGCAGGATGTGCACTGGTCTCTGATACATTTTATGCCTTCATAACTGAACTGAAAACGGAATGACTAAAATACAGTAGGATGCTCTGGTTGAGGTACAATCATGACAAATAAACTATCTCAGCATTCAGAGACTGAAGGATGACTGAATACCTTTGGGGTTTCACTTCTACCCCCTAGTACTGGAGCAGTGTCAATGGGTTTCTGTATAGGGTTGACACAAAATATTCTCCCAGCTCCACAGTGTGCTCTCCGGTTTGAAGAGGCCTAACCACACGTTCAGGCTCACTGAATGCTGCTGACATGTGAAGAATGATCATTGGATCAGTCATTCCCTTGTCTGTTTACTGGAGAGCTTCTTTTGGCATTGAGCAGAAATGTTTATTCCTGTTAGTTGCTAACTAGCTGGTCTGTTTTGTCATGACCCTGTGTGTTTGTTGTTGGCTTTAGTGCTATGGTGAGTGAACTGTGCATATTAAAATGACTTGCCACGTGTTTTCATATTAATACATACATTATATATTAAACTACTTAAGTACTTTTGCTCGACATTATCAGAAGGACATAAGATTCTTTAACTAATTACAAACTGTTATCCCAAAAATGTTTGCACATTTAATTAGGCAGAGCATATCTTTTCACATGTGTGGGTTGGGGTACCCCAGTCCATTTGCGAGCCTTCTTGCGTTCACCTGAGATGTCACAGCATGGCTCTGGCCCCTCTTGCTCCCTTTGTCTTGCCTCCCACAGGTTGCTAAGCAACCGTGGCTATTGCTGTTCGTGTGCCGAAGGCATTTCTTGCTCCTGTACAGTGCGTAGCTTCTTTGTTCGTTAAAATGCAGTAAAATATGACAGAAATGCTTTTATAACTTTAATGCAGCACAGTTTGCTTTTGAATTGTGATAGCCTATGACACATTTTACTGTTAAACATGACAATGCATACATTTAGTACACACTTCCTATTTCCGAGATTAAGGTGACGTGTTTTGTTTGATACTTGTTAAACCTGCAGGTGCTTTATTCTAACTTCGCGAAATATTAATCTTTATGTTAGTTCTCAGCATGGTTTTTTTCCACAGATTTTCTGTTAATGTAACCTTATTTTTGACTGAGTCGCCATGTTGAGCCAATGTATCACTTCAGAATCTGGCACAAACATAACTAACAGTTCAGGGTAACCAGAGAGTATTTTAAGGTATACTGTGTTGCGTTAAATAGTTGAATAAAGTAGCAAAGACCAGGCACTTTCCACACACGAACTTGGAGGTACAGAAGATTACAAGTATACCAAATGTCTGAGAAAGAGAATTGTTTCTGCTTTCTGGAGAAACGTGAGAGAGGTCACCCATCTTTAAATTCCAGGCACTGCTTGTTCCAAGATTTCAGTGCAAAAACTCACAGTTGTACCCCTTATGGTACTCTAATGCCTCATCAGATGAATGTTTGAAAGCTTGTTGATGTAGGTGGCAGTACAGCTTTCAGCATATTCTGGTCTTTCCTGGGTCGATTTTCTTCTAGATACCAACCAGCCAATTGGTATACCAATTTTTAAAGATGTCTTTGTCTCTGGGTACGAAGGTCAAATGTGGCTCCTGAAGAAGGGCTTCAGGTGTCAACAGCCGGCTTCTGAATAGTCTGATGTGATAGCGGCAGGTTTCAATGTCTCATTGATAGCCCAAATAGCAGTCTAAAAGATGCCATCGGGGTTCACTTAAATATCTGTTTCTGGCTTATAGTGTGTCTGTAGTTTGTAGTCTGTGCATTTACAGCCCCTGATAATAGAATTGCATGCAGTGTGTTGAGACACAACAGTATTGCTCAGTCCAGTCCATAATCAGTGTCCTGGGTTGGTTGGCAGAATATAATTCGGCCCCAACCTGTCCTAAAGTAAAGCCAGAGCTTCTCAGCACTGAGTTGAAAGCTGACACCCGGAAATAGGAATATACCCTGCGGAAATGTGAGGTATATGTCAAATGGCATTTTGAGAACCAAGATACTTCCGAGTGAAAGCAGTGCTTTATAAATATTCACAATAAATAAAATACAAAAAAAATCAAATAAATGGTAGCTGCACTTATGAGGTTCACAGGTGATGGAGGTGGAATGACAGGTGAACAGGGAAGACCCAAATCCACAGCCCTTGTAGCTGCTTTGGGGGCAATGGGTCAAGAGAAAGAACTTGGATTGTATTGTAGTTCTTAAATGCCGTGTTCTGGTTCGTATCATTCTTTATTTTTATATAACATAAAATATCAAAAACTGATTGGCTATAAACCTTCAACCATTAACGTATCCATAAAGATAATAGAGTGGCATTGTTATTTCGGATTCTTATAAATCTAGCAATACACCTGGTGTCAGACACTAAAAACAGAAAGCATCAGTAGCAATGAGTTGTAACTCTGCACAAACATCTATAGGCAGTTAATAGAATAAAATTTGATGATTGTGATCTTTCATCTGAAATACCTCTGAAAGATCTAAAAATGCCATTAGAGAGAAAAATCTGCAATTGTAGGTTTACACCTATTTTAGGGTGTAAAGTTCTGGGTTTTTGGAAATCTCAAGGGTTGTCAGGAGTAGACCTGTACAACTTCTGAAACTTCTAACTTATGCTAATGCAAAGACATTTCTATATGTGTAACTGTACATAGTGTATGATAACGCATGCAATAATGAGTGCAATCATCATTTTTTAACTTTTTTCTTCAAGTGAATTTTTCCCTCTGGATTAAAATTTGAAAGCCTTCATCTACACTCTTCAAAATTTCGATATGTTATCTACTCATTCACATCCTTGAAACAGATTTACTCCTCCCCTCAACAGGAGTAAATTGAGGATATTTCCAAAGTAGAATGGGCTGAGAAAATGTTTGTGAATACGCACAAACGCACGTTCGTTGGTGTGCATAGATTTTCTGGGGCATTTGTTCCCTGGAATGCCTCCTCTTTATCCAAGAGAGCATACGAGAGCAGATTTAATTATTGTAAACTCCTATTGTATACATTAATTGCTGTTTGTATTTGCAAGTTGATCTTACACTTGCTAATGGATTTGTGAATGGCAATACATTCCAGGATATGAAATTCAAACAGTAGGCTATGAAAGGATCACTGACACATTATCGTGTTAAAGAATATCGCTGTCTAAAATATCTGAAAAAAATATACATTTACCATAATATCATGATCCTATACTTATAATGGTAAGCACAAAAGTACTGGGAAAAAAATATTGTGGACACTAATATCGTCCAAAAATGGACAAAAATATAATTTTTTTAAAATATAAATAAAATTTGAAGTAGTAAATATTAAGTATTTTAATATATAATTTTAATATAATATAAAACATACATATACAAAAAAACATTAAAAAATATTACAAATTTAATAAGACATATTAATTAATACACACAATAAATACAATGTTAAAAATTGAAAACCCCCAAAAACACATTTACAAAAAATACTATAAACAATAAAATAAAAACAAATAATGTTAAATATAAAGAACTAAAGAAATGAATGCTTAAACCTCTATTTAACCAACATTATTAAAACTATTGGAGTCAAAGAATATTAAATATACTATTTCCACTCTAGTTATGCAGTGGTAGGGAAAGTGTTGAACTTTGGAGGGGTAAAATTTACTATTCCCACTCCAGTCTGTGCACCAGTAGGGAAAGCGTTGGATTCTGGAGAAGCAAAATGTATTATTCCCACTCCAGTCTGTGCAACAGTATGGAAAGCATTGGATTTTGGAGGGGTGCAATTTACTAGTCTGACTTCAGTCAAGGCAACAATAGGGAAAGTGTTGGACTTTTGAGGGGCAAAATGTACTATACTCATTCCAGTCTCTGCAACAGCAGGGACATTGTTGGATTTCAGAGGGGTAAAATTTACTACCCCCACTCCAAACAGAGCAATAGTAGAGAAAGTGTTGAACTTTGGAGGGGTGAAATGTACTATTCCTACTCCAGCCTGTGCAACAGTAGGGAAAACGTTGGATTCCAGAGGGGTGAAATTAACTATTCCCACGATAGTCTGTGCAACAGTAGGGAAAATGTTGGATTTCAGATGGTTGAGAATTACTATTTCCACTCCAAATAGCACAACACTAGGGAAAGAGTTGGACTTTAGAGGGGTAAAATTTACAATTTCAACTCCGGTCTGTGCAACAGTAGGAAAAGCGTTGGATTTCGGAGGGGTGAAATTTACTATTCCCACTCCAGTCAGCTCAAAAGTAGGGGACGTGTTGGATTTTGGAAGGTTAAAATTTACTATTTCCATTCCAATCATTGCAACAGTAGGGAAAGTGTTGAACTTTTGAGGGGTAAAATTTACTATTTCAACTCCAGTCTGTGCAACAGTCTCAAAAGCGTTGGATTTCGGAGGGGTGACATTTTCTATTCCCACTCCAGTCAGCTCAAAAGTAGGGGAAGTGTTGGACTTTGAAAGGTTAAAATTGACTATTTCCATTCCAATCATTGAAACAGTAGTGAAAGTGTTGAACTTTTGAGGGGTAAAATTTACTATTCCCACTCCAGCCTCTGCAACAGCAGGGAAATTGTTGGACTTTAGAGGGGTAAAATTTACTTCCCACTCTCCAAACAGCACAGCAGTAGAGAAAGTGTTGGGCTTTGGAGGGGTAGAATTTAGTATTCCCACTCCAGTCTGTGAAACAGTAGGGAAAGTGTTGAATTTTGGAGGGGTGAGATTTACTATTCCCACTCCAAACAGTGCAACAGTAGGGAAAGTGTCAAATTGCAAATGGGTTCATTTTACTATTCCTACTGCAGTCTAAATAAGAGTAGGGAAAGTACCTCACTTCAAACGCATTTCAAATATAAGTAACCCCATGAATGTCAAAAAAATATTAAACTCTTAACGTAAAAATTATTAATTAACATATATATATGTATATATATACATATATATATAAATACATAAATATATATGTAATACAAACAAAAAAGAAATTGGTTTACATAACTACTATTCATTAAAATAAGTAATTATCAAGTAATAAATAATTGTTATTCAATTATTAATTAATTACCTTCTCACCCTATACCCCTATAAACCTAGCAGCCACACCTAAAGTATAACTTAAAAAATAAGTATTCTATAAATTGCAAATATAAAATCAATTAAATAATAAATTAATAATGAATTGCAAATTAATTATTACTTAATTACATAATTAATTAAAATTATTATTAAATGATTAATTAATTAATACTTACTTCCCAGCCTAAACCTCTACAAACCTAGCAGCCCTGAACTAAAATATAATTAAAATAATTAAATCTCCCATAATTTAAATATTTAAAATTCAATTAAATGATTAATTTACAAATAATAATTAATTGTAAATTAATTATGACTTCATTTATTTCCCACCCTATACCCCTACAAACCAAACAGCCTGCAAATAACATATAGCAAAAATAAATCAATAAATATCAATCATATAAGTAAAGAAAATGTATTAAATAATTCATAATTATTATTAACTGAATAACTTCCCACCCTACCCCCGTAAAAACCCAACAATCCATGATGACACTATAAATTACTATAAAATATTAAATAAAAATCACTTAAAATTACAAGCTATATATACATACATTACAAGCTATATATATATATATATATATATATTTCAACCTTTTATATAAACAATAGTAACACATTCAATTAATATTTCAACTAAAACACATTCAAATAACTAAAAAGAATCTTTATACGACTATATTATTGAGAATGATATTAGAAACTTACGAATATTACTTACCTAAAAAAACAACATTCTTGTCAACGATATTTGTGCATCACGATATTTGTTTATCATGATATTTTTTTTCCGATATTTCCGCCTTCTGATATATTGAATTCGATAATTTGTCCAAACACCCTCTGACATATTAAGTAGGCTGGGATTGTTGCTTTATGAAGTAAGGGCTTAGGGGGTCATTAGGATGGCGGGCGGATCGCCATCGCCAGCCAGGCGGTGGCGATCCGCCCGCCATCTCCACCCGATTCACCCTCCGCCATATTATAATGGCGGGGGCACCGCGGCGGACGCAAAGTGCGTCTGCCGCTTTTCCGCCGGTCGCCAATCGTTCCGATTGCCGGCCGGGCAGACTGGGGCCTAAATATTGTGGCGGTGCCTAGCAGGCACCGCCATCCATATTAAGATGCTGGGTGTCACAGTCCTTTCCATGGCGAAGGCTGGCGGTGAATTCCTTTGGGGGCCCGTTGCGGGCCCCCGGGGGGGGTGGGGGGCTGCACGGTACCCCCCTTCATTGCCATGCACAAGGTGGCAGGCACCGCGTGGTGCCTGCCACGCTGTGCATGGCAATGCACAACATGCCTCTTTGGCATTGCGGCGGGTGCTGCTTACAGCAGCACCCGCCGCAATGTCAACAATGCGGAATGCGACCGCCACGGTGGCGGTCGCATCCTAATTAGCGGTTCGGGACCGCCGCACGTCTGGCGGCCGGTCCCAGCACCGCGAGGATGGCGGCATCCTAATGACCCCTTAGTTTGTTTTGTAATAAACAGTATTTATAGTCAAATGCACTTCTCAACAATGCTGGAAAGTCGTAGCCTGAGAGCAAGTTATGGCTCTATTTGTACGTTTTGTACAAGGGGGTCAAAGGAAATGCATGTAGCCTGAATAATAAACTAACACTACGTATCTATAGTTTGGTTTAAAAGTTCTATAAAGTGCAGCATGTTCCCTTATGGTTACTTCACAGCGCTGAATATTTTTACAGAAAAGCCTACCGCAAGGAAGTATGGCAGCATCTGTGTAGCATGAAGTTCATTTGTAAGTTCGGTTTTCAAGAGTGTCCTGGGCACTTGAACAACTGCACATATTTTAATTACTTTTAAGGAAAACGTTTCCCTAACCAAATAATCAATTTGCACCAGCCACAATTGGGGTAGGTAATTGCAGGATGGGTAACTGACTATAGTTTGCATTTTCAGAAATGCAGCGATTGCTTGATGACGTGTGATAAGGTACATATGCAGAAAATACCAAGTCAGCAATTTCAAAACCCATCTCTATATGCATGAATGCATTCAATCATTCATATCATCTTTATGTCGGCAATTTACCATAAGAGAACAAATAAATACATATAAAAATAAAATGTTCAATTTTAAAAGACATAAAATTAAAAAACAGTAAAAATTTTAAACAAATATTTAACCTCTAACATTTTAGTACATAAAGTGCAATACCGAACAGCAGCAAAGGCATAGGCCTGTTTTTATTATAGACCAAAATAAAAACAGCCCCGCTACAGCAAATTCTCATGAGCCAAGACCCTTGATGACTTCTTAACAAAAGTATATAATGGCCAACTGCCTTTTCAGTACAAATTCCAAAGATACGATATAGATCTAACCATAGGTGCATAGATGTAGTCATAAAAACTGCTTGTGAATGCACCACAATGTAAACAAATATCTGGAACCAGCAAAAACAATGGGTTGTTGCATGTCGTATTTCAGGATCCTCAATGCCACTTGGCAGTGAGAAGTTCCCAAATTCCTACACAATTGAATCAGCCATTTAGATCTACATTTTTTGTAGGCAGGACAGAAAAAGGATGTGCAATTTAGATTCCTTTGCTACTCCACAAGCTTGCCAATTCGGTGACAAATCGCCACCCCTTTTGTTGGTATAGGATCGCAGAAGAAGTGACCCATGTCTAAATTGTGTATAAAGTTTCCTAGCTAGAGCAGGTTATACTTCATCTAAAAAGGCCTCTAAACTATAAGTGTCTTTTACCCTGATGAAAGTCGCTGTCAGAGTGCCTAAGGACGAACACCTCTGGAGAAGAGAAAGTTTATATCCCTTATAGCAATTCACAACGTCCTTTTTGGATGTTATTGGGCAGGTGACAGCAGGATCCATCCAAAGGTTCGATTTACCAATGCTGTTAGGCGTAACCCTGATTTAGTTAAGCGAGGTCAATCTACCTGCCCCTGGTAGCCCCATATCTCCTCCAGCACTAGTCTGTAGGAGATCAACTCAGGAGTGGCCCAGATTCTTCTCCAGAAAGTGAGAGATCTAAGATCAATTTCCTAAGAGACAGGTCTGATTCCTACGTCTAATCGAAGCAGAACTAGTGGGGAGGCTAACTAACTGTCTGATAAAGTTGTTTTCAATCTTTTCAATATCTTTCACAGATTTGTGCCCCCAGAGTTCAGCCCCATACATAATAGCACCCAAAGCTTGCACTTTGTAGATCTCAACAGTGGGGTTTATGGGCTTATGAAACGAGTTCTTATGCACCCTAGCCAGTCCCCACGATATCTGTGCTAATTTGAGTCTAGATTTAGCAATATGGAGCGACCAGTCCATATGTTCACTGAGGGTTATCCCTAGATATTCAAAGGTAGATACCCTCTCGAGGGGGATGCCCTTCAGGCAGGGATTAGCACGTGTTGAACAAGATGGATTAAAAACCATAAATTTGGTCTTGGTGGCATTAAATTCTAACCCTTGTGCCTTACAAAAATCATTAAAACTATAAAAGTATCCTTTGGATACCCATTAGAGATTTTGAAAGAAGGAGGGTGTTGTCGGCAAACATTAATGTCGGTACTTTGTTTGCAGCAATCATAGGGGCATCGCTGTTCCTTGGATGACGTCTGGCACTGGACCAGTACCTCTCTTTGGCTCAGGCCAAACTCTGGGTGGTCATTCCAAAGGAGACAATCAAGGGATAGGTCTTTATTGACTACCACCTTTATCCAACTAAGGGACCCAGCTATTTCTAGGGGCACTGCAGCCACAGGCCTAAGAGTGACATCCCCTGGGATAGCCCTTACTCTTTTTGTTTTCTCTGGGAAATACTGGTATGAGCGTACTAACCTGTCATGCACCACAGTGTGACTGGCACAGGTATCTCTCAGGGCAGTGGCTGGTATTCCATTCACCAGTAGGTGGTGGAAGTGTCTTCTTCCCTCTGGAATCTCCAACTCACCTTTTGGACCCATTTTCCAGTTGAAGGCTAGAAGGACTTCCTCATCTGAGGAACCACCCTCCAAAGCTACACTGGCAACCCCTGGAGCTACACTAGGGGCTCTATTTTTAGGACAGCTAGGGTCCTCTGTATGGTGTCCTGTCTTTTGACAGTTGTGACACCATACCTTGTTGGGATCCCAACTCTTACCTTGGTACCCAGTTTTAGGTTGTGAGGTGTCTTTAGGCCCACCCTCCTGGACAGGTTTATGGGGAGCTACCTAGGACTCCTTACTTTTATCTTTAAAAGGCTCACTGTCTTTCCTCTGGGGAGGTTTTGTAACCCCTTTCTTTTGGTCACCCCCAGTGGGTGTCCTGGTCACCCTTGTCTTGACCCAGTGGTCTGCCTTCTTTCCCAATTTTTGGGGAGAAATTGGACCTAGGTCTACCAGATACTGATGCAACTTTCATCAATGCAATTACTTAATATGTGTTCTTTCATAAACAAATTATAAAGACCATCATGATCTTGCACTTTACTTCCAGTCAACCAGCCACCTAGTGTTTTCATTGAGTAGTCTACAAATTCCACCCAGCGCTGACTCTGGGTTTTCTGAGCCCCCTGAATTTAATTCTATACTCCTCAGTAGTGAGTCCAAATCCCTCAATCAGGGTGCCCTTCATGAGTTCATAGGACTCTGCTTCTGCCCCACTTAGGGTCAGAAGTATGTCTCTGCACTTACCAGAGAACAGTTCCCAATGGAGTGCTCCCCAGTGAGTTTTCTTCACTTTTCTGGCTTCACAAGCCCTCTCAAAGGCTGTGGACCACTTGGTGATATCATCACCATCCTCAAATTTAGAGACAATCCCTTTGGGGATTTTGGGATCATAAGATTGGTCTCAGACCCTATTTATTAAGTTGCTACCACCATTGATGGGTGCTAGGCCCATCTCTGCTCTTTCTTTTTCTAAAGCCAGGAGTCTGGTCTCTAGGTCTAATCTTTTGGCCAACCTCACTAAAAGGCTGGTCTCTTCATTGAGGCTGTCCTCAATGGTCTCACAAGCACCTGACCCACCTGTGTGGTATCTAGGTGCTGTGAGTTGTATTCTTGGAGTCAGGGGCACAGGGGTCCTGTTCTCCCTAGGGAGTGAGGGAATTTGGTAGTTATCCTCATCCCCTCCATCCTCTTCCCCATCTGAGAGGTCTTCATCTTGCTCAGAGGGGTGGTAATTAGCATACCCTGCCAACAGCTTCTGGAGCTTTTGTTTGGAGGGATGGGACCCCATGGTAATGTTTTTAAGTTTACATAGAGATCTTAACTCCCTAAATTCTAAGTGGAGATAAGGGGTGAGGTTGAGCTCCTCAACCATGTTCTCTATTTCATTAGTTATATTTTCACTAATAGCTGGGTTCTTGTTAAGAGACATTCTACAAAAAGTTTCTAACCCTCTTATCCCTAACTATAGTGAGTTTTTATTTTTGTACAATTCTAAAGGGACTTAACCCAGGCCCTGACAAGACTTTTAGTAATTTGGAAAAATTTGTCAATTCAAAAAATTCAGAATTCTAAAGACAATTTAGGAGTTCTGTCGTGTGATCAGGTGTTGACCAAGTCAGTCCAACAAATGCAAAGTTGTAGGTCCCGCAGCTGATCCACCAATGTAGGAAGCTGGCTCTGTATATACTATACCAAAGTAAGGTATAGTGTGCACAGAGTCCAGTGGAACCCCAAAGGTAGGCAGAGGTAAAAGTAGATAATACCTTACTCTCTATTTGTGGTAGTGTGGGCGAGCAGTAAGGCTTTATCAGAGGGTAGTGTTAAGCATTTATTGTACACACTCAGGCAAGAAATGATGTCATACACTCAAAGACTGAACTCAGACCAATTTGTTTGTGTAAAAATACTATTTAGTTATTTTATTTGTAGAACCAAGCCAGGCCTGGAGCAAGTAAGTGAAATAATACTTTGCAGGTACATTGCAGTTGAATACAATTGAAATGCAGTTGGATGCAAATGGTTTGTGTACAGGTAAGTCAACAGTCAAAATTACTCTACAGTTACTTTTGAGATTACTTTGTACTTTTTAGATTACTTTTTAAGTTATTTTTTCTACTCAGTGTGATATGCCTAGATATCACACTGGGACATTTCCTAGAGAAATGGTAAGTAATTCAGTTTTTGTACATTTGCAGTTTCTTAGGGTTTCATACAAACCAACTCCACACTTAGAAGATGTTTCACAGAAAAGCAGTCAATGCAGTTCTATGGGAAAAACAGTGTTATTGTTTTATCGGTAAGTACTTAGGTTTTTGAGTTGGTATTCTGGGGTTAGAACCAGGGTTCCCCCAGGGTCGAGGATGCACTCTCAAAACACTCTCAGCAGCACTAGGGCGGCCTGGTGCAGAGTGCTGAGGCACAATGTTATCCAATGGGGGATAGGGGGTCTCCGGTTGGTAGCTGCTCACGAGCAGGCCACAAGGTTGTGGGAGCAGAACTCCTGGACTTAAGCTCAGGGCAAAGGGGGATCCGAGTTACCACACAAGGTGCACACATTGCAGCTGGGTGTAGGGTGCTCTTTTGGCGTCGGGTGCCCTGTTGTTTTCAATGGGGATTGCTGGTTTTGGTTTTTAGCTGCAAGCTTGGTCCAGGAAGTCTTCCTGGAGGAACCAACAGCTGGGCAGGTAAGTTGGAGGGCTTGGGGACGTAGGTGCACCTCGGGTTCTCTTCTCCAGGGTGCAGGGCGGCTGGATGCAGGGGTGTCTTTTGAGGTCGGATTTTACCTTACTGGGCCACTCGCAGTTGGGAGGGGTCTCCGTACAGAGGCTGCAGGCGATGTCAGGGAGGCCTGGAGGGGCCAACCCACGGTGGTCTTGGACTCTGGAGTGCTGGGGGACCTCGCTGGGACCAGTGGGCCACTCATACTTGGGCCGTAGGCATCGGGTGCAGTGGTGGTTCCAGGAATCGGGATTCTTGGTCTTCAGCAGGCTCGGAGTCTATCTTTGGTGATTCTTTTGAACAGAGCTGCTGTTCACAGGAGATCCGGTCTTTGTTGACGACAGTCAGTCCTCCCAGGGGTTCTGGAGGTCGCTGGCTGCAGGATAAGGCAACTTTTGGCGCAGCATCTCTGGAAACTGCAGACGGGCCGGTAGGGCTGGGACCAAGTCAGTTCTTCTCTGCAGTCTCCCCTGCTGGGTGTCTTCTTTTGTCCTTCTTCTTCGTAGGTTGCAGGAATCTTCCTTCTTGGCTCAGGGCTGCCCCTTAAATACTGTATTTAGGGGGCGTTTTATGGGTCTCGAGGTCAGTAGCCAATGGGCTACTAACCTTAGGGTGACTACACCCTTGGTGTGCTCACCCCATGTGGGAGAGTGGGCACAATCCCTAATCCTGATTGGAGACTGCCTGCCATCTGCAAGATGGCGGGCACTGAAGAGTGGGCTTCACCTCGCCTCCCCCACCTGAGGGGTGGGGTTGGCAGAGGTGGGCACACCTTCTGGGCTATTCTAATTTTTCCCGCCTGTCTTCCCACCTCCGCCCAGGAAAGGCTTTGTTTCTGGGCTCAGGGAGCGATGGCTCCCACCCCAGGGGTCCAGAAACTTGTCTCGTGGTGGCAGGCTGGTGTTTACCAGTCAGGGAACCCACCCGAGGCTGGTCGTTTTTCAGGGGGCATCTCTAAGATGCCCTCTAAGTGCATTGTATAATAAATCCCACACTGGCATCAGTGTGGGTTTATATGCTGAGAAGTTTAATATCAAACTTCCCAGTTTTCAGTAAAGCCATTATGGAGCTGTGGAGTTCATAATGACAAACTCCCAGACCATATACTCTTTATGGCATTACTGCACTTACAATGTCTAATAATGGTCTTAGACACTGTAGGGGTACAGCGTTCATGCACCTGTACCCTCACCAGTGGCATAGTGCACCCAGGTAGAGGGGTGGCTGACCTGTGCCATAGGCAGTGGGTTGTAGGCATGGCACACAGGGATGTGTGCTATGGCAACTCTTCACTTTGTTCTGCACCAAAACACTTGGCCTGCAATGGCTGTGTGTGTAAATGTACAGAGCCTCTAAGGGTGGCACAATAAGTGCTGCAGCCCTTAGAGGCCTTCCCTGGTCACAGTGCCCTTGGTACCCATGGTACCTTTTACAAGGGACTTACATGTGGCCAGAGAGGTGCACGTTGGGGGTACAAAGGTACAGTTTTGGGAAAGAACACAGGCCCTTGGAACCTGATTGACAGGGACCCAGGGCACATCAAGACAAAGTGCATCAGAAATCTGCCAAAAAGTGGGGGGTTACTGCAACAGAAACTCAGCTTCCTACAGGTGTCTGTTGAGCATATCTGCCCCATTTATAGGGTAGATTCTGGGGAGCCGGGGCAGTTTGGTTTT
The DNA here is from genome assembly GCA_963921515.1 of Calotriton arnoldi. Lineage (NCBI taxonomy): Eukaryota > Metazoa > Chordata > Amphibia > Caudata > Salamandridae > Calotriton > Calotriton arnoldi. Next base: position 46,895 of record CAWUFW010020227.1, on the reverse strand, counting down.
GTTCACTATAGGGTAGTTTATAAAAGTAACCAAGCGGGAGAAGCATAATCCCTGAACCCGGTATCTGTGCAGAAAGGTCACTTGCTACAAGATTAAAGGCCAACCTCGGGTTCCTGAAATTAATAACAATGCAATCTCCTTGCCTATCTTTGTGACCTTTTCCTATCCAACTTGCCCTGCGAGTCATAAGAATATCGCTAGCCCTATCGAAAGGGAGATGCCTAAATCTTGTGGGCCAGTGCAAACATTTATTAGTGAGCTTCTCTTGGGTTTCTCTCTGGTTCTTTTTTAACTCAGGGACCCCAGAAAGGACCACAAAATAGGGGCATGAGGCACGAGGCAGATCAATAATTGGGAAATGTATAATATCAGCACTACCCATCCCAGACCCCTCCCCTTCCACCCTATTCATGGGCTGATCCATTACAGTGCCTTTGGGCAGGCAATGATTCAAGCAAGCACCGTTGGACTTTACAGTACCGCCACAATTGCTAACACTATTACTGTTTCCCTTGGAATTCATATTAGAAGCCCATGGCAATATATCCAAAAGAGGAAAATCGGTTTGACACATAGCATCCACTTTTGTCCCTGGCACCCCCAATGATCTTCTTAAGTACTCCCCCCCCCAACAAAGTTGGTCCATCCTGTCCAAACGAGCCAGTAAAGGGGAAAAATCTTCCTGTAGGGAAAGTTTGACTTTTCCAAGGCTGTCTCCTATTAAGCTAGCAGCCCATGGGGGATAGATAGCGTCCCCACCTTCTTTACCAGCACATGTAGAATCTATATTATCGGGTGTACAATGAGAGCTATCAGTCACTTCTCTAGCGCGTTTCCTGCACTTGTGCATGCGCCGTGGGCCAGGCTTACTCTTAACAACTAGGGTTGATTTTGCACCTTCCCCCCCTCGGTAGGGGCAGTCATTAAATAGTTCCCAACATTGATTCCTGTCTCCTTGTTGATCGGGGGGGGGGCTAATTTGATCCCATTGGCAGGCTGGTCAGAGGGGCAAGATGGAATAGGTAGCAAACTCATTGGGGGACAATGTGGATCAGAAGATAAAGAGAGCCGTTGTTCTGTTAATTCAATTTCAGTAGCCACACCCCCTATGGTTTGCTGCAGCATTCTGTCGATTGAAGTGGGCTGTGAGGATGGACCTGAGGTCTGTGCCTTTTCTCTAGACAGATCCACTTCCCCATGATTAACTATGCAAAACCACACCTACATCGCTAGTGGGAGGCCCAAAGTCAGACAAAATAAAAGTCAATTAAAAAAGAAAAAAAGAAAAAGAAATTCTCTACTCACCCCTGAAAGGACTTGCTTGAATGTGGACCAATAAAAAGTAGAAAGGAAAGAGCCTTGGCCCAGCCCAGCCTTGCCTGGCCGCGGATGGGCGCAGATGGGCCCGCCCTTGGCCTCGGCTTTGCCCGGGCACAGCCCGCACACGTCTCATGGTGCGGGGTGGTAGCGTCAGTGGCCCTCCTCCTTGGAAGTTACTGCGGCTGGGAGAGCGAGTCCCACAGTGGCCGTAATCCCGGTTTTGTATGAATACAATTGGTGCATATTAGTCATAGTTTCGTTCTTGCACCACTTGTCTACATGAGGGTTTGTGATTGGTGTATGGTGTGTATAGGATTGTCGCCTCTTCTGCATGGTCTCTCTTGATATATGACCTTTTTATGGAATGGTTTTAGCTTCTACTATAGCTCTGTGAGAATTTGGATTTATGGTTGAGGGGGTGAAAACCCTTCTCAAGCAACAACCACAATCCTTGTCAGGGTGAACCACAAAAGTCACTAAATTAACCTGTGCTTAACCCTCTGGTAGTTTGGCACACCTAGTGTGTGTATGTGGGCTCGATGCTGTTTGTTATAGCTAAGGGATCTGCGATTAAAATTGTCTGCAAGTTTTCCTATCTATGGTCAGTTCATCTTTTTATTCAGGATACCTTTGGCAAGATTAGAAACATTTAAAGAGGATGCTAGCAGGGTCAGGGTGACATGTTTCAGCCAACTTTATTGCCCCATAGTTTTGTTTGCTTTTCTTCAGGACCAAATTTCCACCAGATCCCTAGGCGTTTGGTAATTATTTAACACTGTTTTAGTGCGCTAATCAGCGGTGACATTTTCACATGCTCCATCTCAGGCATACCAGTACTGACCATAACCTGGAGATTTCCCTATATGTCGTACTGCCCATATGTGTCTATTGCTCCATGGGGTCTCTGAGGTGGGTGGACCCTGTAGTCAAACATTCATCAAGGTTTCACTCCCGCCAGCATACATATTCGTATCCTCCTAGCCCTGCATGTACCACATGCCAGCCAACTGGCCCTTGGAGTCACTCTGATATTCTTGAGTTCAAGGAGATGTTCCTCTCTCCTTCAAGCAGCAAGGCAGACCTCAAACAGAAGGGCAGTCCTCTGAAGAAGAAGGCAGGCCTCAAGCAGCAGGGCAGTCCTATGAAGAACAAGGCAGGCCTCATGCAGCAGGGCAGTCCTCTGTTAGCAGCCGGGCAGTCCTCTGAGAAAAAGGAAGGCCTCAAGCAACAGGACAGTCCCCTCAGAAAGAAGGCAGGCCTCAAGCAGCAGGGCAGTCCTCTGGAGTAAAAAGCAGTCCTTCTGTATTCCTCCGCAGGTCCAGGAAAATTCTGAACAGTTAGGGGCCGAATCCGATTCGGGCCGGAAAAAATACCGACCGACTCGGTACGGGATAATAGTCCGACCGACACGAACCGGCGTTGCCCGACCTGGGAAGTACGATGAAATGCATGGGAATCACGACCGACTCGCACGGAACTCAAGGCGAACGACCGACCCGGCCGGAAACAAGCTATCCGGCCGGGAAACCACGCGAATCGAACAGACCGACACGCATCAGGAAATAATCCGAACGAAACGTACCCGCGAACTCCGACCCGCGCAGTACGATGCAATGGGTGCAAATTCAGACCGATTCGTACGGAGCCCAAGCGGTACGACCGACACGCATACCAAACCCAGCCGAACAAACACAATACTCCGCGACCGACGGGTACGCCGCATATGAAACTGAGCTGAAACACAGCGGGAACGACCAGGAGAGGCGCGCACGAGACAACTGCAACGTCCTACTCGGTCAGAAGAACGACTCCTACATGCACAATAATCACAAATGAAAAAATACCAAAAAAAGGGCCAAACAAGCAATGACAAAGCCAATAAATACAGGGGGAAAAAAATGGAACAAGGACACACCCCCAACTCCACCTACATAAAGCCCACAAATCCCTATCATGATCCTTTGCAAATCCCACTGACCTGCCAGCACAGAACACCATCACACAGCAAACACAGACACACACACAGCTCATCCAACACAAAAGCCACACACCATTAGCACCTCAACAAATAGCACCCTCACACACACACAGCAAAACCTACACACACACACCCTCACTTGCACACACACACATCAATCACCACCACCACCACCCATCACCATGCCCCTAAAGAAGAATCCAAAGTTCCTAGATAGTGAATTGGAAGTCATGGTAGACGAGATCCTGAGGGTAGAGCCACAGTTGTTTGGCACATTGGTCCAACAGACCCCCATGTCGCAGAAAACCAAGATGTGGGCGAGGATCGTCGACAGGGTGAACGCACAATCACCATGTTTGCGCACAAAGGAAGACATCCAGAACAGGTGGTATGATGTGCGCAGGAGGGTCAGAGACCTACTCAAGAAGGATTACCTCCTGAGCCAGCTCACCGGCAGTGGCCCTCCTGCAAAACCAGTATATCTCAGGCCCTGGGAGGAGAAGGTGCGGGCCATCCTACCACCAGTGAGCGTATATGGACTAACAGACATCCCAGAGCCTTGTGAGTACACAACTAATATACACAATATTGTGTGCCAATACACACACATCACTCTCAAGGGGACAGTCAAACCATCCACCCCTAGCAAATCAACAGCAAACAAAAGATAATCATCCCAAGATGTGTATGTCAGTTAGATAAACACAATACATGCCATCTCATAGTGATATGTCACTGTGTCATGACATGTACAAACCTAACAACAAATAGAGCAAGGCAGTGGCACAAATATAACCAACAAACACTGCCTGATATTTTGCCACCACTAGAACACCACCTCACAGGGAAGCTCACTTAAAGGAAGGAATTCTGTGTATGCTGGTGAAGTTAGTGTAGCCAATAGCATGATGGGAGTTGGAGTCACAGATACTGCTCACCCTCACAATTGGCCCATCAACACCACTCTGAACCATGCTCACATCACAGAGAGTGGATAAGGACTGACAAGATGGCTGACACTGGCTACTGCTGTGGGGAGCACAAGGCCCTGCTGGGAACTGTGCACCAACAAACAGCACAACACCACTGCCTGACATCCTGAAAGCCAACTTGCACTCCCTGCAATGCAAGCACATTGCATGGTGGGATATCTGGCTGGGTGGGAAGGAGGACTCACAGCACTGACCATAGTTACAAGCAGCTCACCTCACACACCCCCTCAACACAAACTCTACATAACCCACCTGGGAGAATGCAATGCCTCACATACCAAATGAAGATCCCACAAAGAACCACCACCCTGGGTAATGCTGTGTGAAGCACAGGGACACACCTGGGACTTGTAGCCAAACAAACGCAAGGACAACACTGTCAGCCTCCCTGTCAGCACAGGCACACTACCCCACAGGGAAGCAGAGTCCAAAGGAAGGAAGTACGGGCATGCTGGGAGGGGGGTGTAGGCAATAGCATGATGGGAGTTGGAGTCACAGATACTGCTCACCCTCACAATTGGCCCATCAACACCACCCTGAACCATGCTCACATCACAGGGAGTGGATAAGGACTGACAAGATGGCTGACACTGGCTACTGCTGTGGGGAGCACAAGGCCCTGCTGGGAACTGTGCACCAACAAACAGCACAACACCACTGCCTGACATCCTGAAAGCCAACTTGCACTCTCTGCAATGCAAGCACGTTGCATGGTGGGATAGCTGGCTTGCTGGGAAGGAGGACTCACAGCACTGACCATAGTTACAAGCAGCTCACCTCACACACCCCCTCAACACAAACTCCACATAACCCACCTGGGAGAATGCAATGCCTCACATACCAAATGAAGATCCCACAAAGAACCACCACCCTGGGTAGTGCTGTGTGAAGCACAGGGACACACCTGGGACTTGTAGCCAAACAAACACAAGGACAACACTGTCAGCCTCCCTGTCAGCACAGGCACACTACCCCACAGGGAAGCAGAGTCCAAAGGAAGGAAGTACGGGCATGCTGGGAAGGGGGGTGTAGGCAATAGCATGATGGGAGTTGGAGTCACAGATACTGCTCACCCTCACAATTGGCCCATCAACACCACCCTGAACCATGCTCACATCACATGGAGTGGATAAGGACTGACAAGATGGCTGACACTGGCTACTGCTGTGGGGAGCACAAGGCACTGCTGGGAACTGGGCACCAACAAACAGCACAACACCACTGCCTGACATCCTGAAAGCCAACTTGCACTCTCTGCAATGCAAGCACGTTGCATGGTGGGATATCTGGCTGGGTGGGAAGGAGGACTCACAGCACTGACCATAGTTACAAGCAGCTCACCTCACACCCCCTCAACACAAACTCCACATAACCCACCTGGGAGAATGCAATGCCTCACATACCAAATGAAGATCCCACAAAGAACCACCACCCTGGGTAATGCTGTGTGAAGCACAGGGACACACCTGGGACTTGTAGCCAAACAAACGCAAGGACAACACTGTCAGCCTTCCTGTCAGCACAGGCACACTACCCCACAGGGAAGCGGAGTCCAAAGGAAGGAAGTACGGGCATGATGGGAAGGGGGATGTAGGCAATAGCATGATGGGAGTTGGAGTCACAGATACTGCTCACCCTCACAAGTGGCCCATCAACACCACCCTGAACCATGCGCATATCACAGGGAGTGGATTGTAGGAGAGTAGGATCTGCTTCACATGGGTACCCCCACTTTTTGCTGATGCTTCACTGTTTTTCGACTTTAGTCTGGCTGGGGCCCTGCTAATCAGAACCCCAGCCTAGCTGCTTCCTCTCTAAAATGGTTTCCATGTGCCTTAGGCACATCTCTGATTGGAATCTGGAGTGCCCTTATAAGTCCCTGGTATATGGTATACTATGTACCCAGGGCATAGGTACCTCAGAGACCTACCAGGGGCTGCAGCATGTATTGTGCCACCCCTGGAAGGCCATCCAAAATGACACCACAGGTCTGCTACTGCAGCCTGGGTAAGGTGGTGCATGCACCCTTTACTGTGATATAGGTTACCTATATCACTACATATGTACACACATATAAACCTATAAGTCACTCCTATGGCAGGCCTTATCAATCCTGAAGGCAGAGTGCTTGGTTCTTATGTGAGAGGGTGCCCCTGCATGAGCAGAGCCCCTCTGCAGCGTTCGGAGGCCCTTCTCTGATGCTGTTTGTAGTGCAGCCTGACCATATACTCTTAAGTGCATTATATCCTCGCGGTACAATGCTAACTTTGGACTGGCTGCACCAAAACATGTCGTGTTTGGTGTCAAACATCTTGGAATACTACCCCCCCCCGCCGGTTCTGGCGGCGGGGGTAGCATTCCACCCTTCTAGAGGGAGAGACATGTACACACCGGCCTGCCCGGTAACTTCTTTCCAGAGCCCTGGCATCACAAAATGGATGCCGCTGCCACAGACACGGGTCTGGCCTCCTGCTGCTGACTGAAACTCCGGCAGGGGAGGCCTGGACAATAGGTTTCCTGTCGAAGGGAGGTGTAACCACCTCCCCAGACAGGATAGTGTGTATTGGGGCTGGGCGGGAGCACCCTCTGGTGCTTTGAAGTCCTGCACTGGGGGCACATTTGGTGTCCCTGTGCATATGCCAGTTCAAACTGGTTGCAGGGGCTACCTGCCCCTGCTCTGGCGTGAAACTGGACAAAGGGAAAGGGGTGTAACCACCCCTCTGCCCTGACCCTCCCATAGGTGGGTCCCCAGAGTATGTCCAACCCCCTAACTTGGTATAAGTATGGAACCCCAGTCCTTAGGACTTTAGATTTACCTGGACGAAACTCTGATACAGAATCCTGGACCTTCGACGCTCTACTTCAAGATTAGAGGACTGAAGAATCTCCCTTGGGGTCAAGGAGTGACTCCCCTGCTTGGCAGGCACCTAAGAAGCAATTGTCCGGTCTGCATCGCTGAAGCTCCCACCGGACGCCGAAGTCTTTGCAACACCAGAGGTGGATTTCCAGACTTCCCCGAGGCTGCCCTGAGTCCCCAGCAAAGCTGAGGCCCGTAGCTGTCGTGGGTAACGTGGAACCGTGACCCCTGGACACCGAGCACATTTGCAAGTGCACCCTCTTCCTGGTCTCCAACGAAGTTGTGCTTTGGGCTCCGAGTAGCCCCAGCCTCCAGCACTGACTGCACCGAAGATCACTGGCCTCCACTCCACGAGTGTCCTGTGAGCCAGCTCTAAGTGCATCCACTTGAGGCTCCTTTGCGGTCGCTAGTCCGTTGGCTAGTGGGCCCTCCCGAAGGCAACTCTTCTTCTGCTTGGGCTTCCCTGGTTGCTCCAGACGTGCCCTGACTTACCTTCGCTGGGTGAGTCCCTCAGACCTTGCTGGTCTGCACCACCGTCCTTCTATTTCCACAAGACTTGCCGTTGCCAAGGCTTGTGGGGTCCAATCCGGTCGCCGGCACCCCTGCAATTGACAGACATTGTGGGACAGCTCGAATCCAGCTCCTGGTCGACATCGATGCCTCCTGGAGCTCGTGGCTGAAGAGTCAAGATGACCGTCAACCTACCTGAAGCACCCGACATTGGTGGGCATCCGCTCATCGCCTTCCTGGTCACTGGCTAGTGACCCAGACTCTGTCCCCTCTGCTTTCAGGTTCTTCAGATCTTTGATCCACCTTTGGATCCACCCGAACACTTTCGACTTGGCCGCCAGCAGCACTTTACAGCAGATCGCCATTGAAAACGATGACGAAACCCGACCCCGAAAGACACCTATGCACCCGGCTTCCCTGGGTGAGGTAACTCGAGTACTCCGGTGCTCCCGTGGGTATAGACTCTAGAACAACCTAGTTCTAAAGGGATTTGCTCCAAGTCCTCCTCTAAGTGTCCCTTTTCTTTAAAACTCCAACCGCGACATTCCCCATAGAAGTCAACGGCGGCTCGCGGCTGTGTTCTCACACTGCACGCGTCCCCCATGGGTCCCCTGTGTCACTACCTTGGGTGGTTCCTTGAGGACCAAGCACTTCTACAGGCTCTAGGCCTTGTGTCTAGCTCAGTCGTGGTTCTTATACCACTTTATTGGTATATGGTTTGGTACGCCCCTAGGGCTCAAACGTGTATTTGTGCTATTACTGTTGATAACTAACTTATAACTTATGTATTTCGAACTCTAGCCTCATAAAGAGACTAGAGGGGTGTGTTTAGCAATAAATACATATATTTTGAATATATACATGGTGTGGTCCTCTTTCATTTGGTCACTCAAGAGATTATAGACTGGTAAAACAAGCTGCTTTACATTCCTTCAAGACTTAGCCTGAAGGCTGCTCTCCATAGCTACCACTAGGATAGCTTTCAATAAAGGTTGTCTTTAACCTATCTCCAATAAGGGGTTGTTTGGACTGGTGCAAGGTGCCCACTATAATTAGTGGACAGCATATACCAGGCCAACTTCTCACATTGGTGTGCAGCGTGTGGGATTCCAGCTTGCTATTGTTTTACCAGATAATCTCAATTGAATTGATCAACTGAAAACCACTAAGGGTACCTTAGGTACATATAAATCAAGCTTAGGATACAGTAAGTTCTACTGAACTTAGAGTTGTGTGTTAAGGGATAGCACACCCTTTCTACAACTCAAGAGAGTTTAGTAGGCCACACTAGAGTAGGTAGTGCATACACCACACCTCACTAGTAATGTCTTCAAAGCCAGGACCCAGTGAGTCCTTGCCAGAAGCCAGTGCGCTTCTTCCCTCCAAGTATGATAATCTCCCGATCTTGGAATTGAGAGCATTGTGCAATACTAGGAAGCTGAAGACAGGCAAAAGTGCCAGCACCCAACACCTCAAGGAGGTGCTACTGTCAGATGATCTCAGCAGACCCCTAGGGTCTGAAGGGGTAGGCAGAGAGGGTGGGGCAGAAGATGAGGGAGGGGCCAGGGATGAAAATGCCCAGGACCTGATCTCTGAAACTGGCCAGGGGGATGACAATGATCCTGACCTGGAAAGTGCAGCTCCTCCTGTGGATGAGGAGGAGGATCAGAATGACCTCCCTTTGTCCCCCAGGAAGAGTTGTGAGTGTGCCCAGAAGGCCTAGATCTCCTTCTCAGGAGTCTAACCACTCTGACACCTCAGTAGGGACCTCTGTTTCCTCTCATAGGAGGGAATCCTCAAGTGAGAGGAAAGAGAGACTGCTCAGATATGGAGAAGCTCAGTTGAGGCTCAGAAGAGAGCAGTTGGCTATAGACAGGGAGTCCCTAGAGCTTGAAAAGCAAAGAAAAAGATGGGACTAGAGTCCCATGGTGGCAGCAATTTCCCCAGAGATAGGGAAAGGTCTTATGACCATAGAAACCTGAGCAAGATTGTCCCTCCCTACCAGAGTGGGGATGACATCCACAAATGGATAACTGCACTGGAGAGGGCCTGTAAAGTACAGAGGGTCCCTCAGGAGTAGTGGGCAGCAATCTTGTGGCTCTCCTTTGCAGACAAAGGTAGACAAGCTCCTCACTGTTAGAGAAGAGGATGCTGACAATTACAAAGTCTTGAAGAGTGCTCTGATTGATGGGTTTGGCCTAACAACTGAACAATACAGGTAAAAGTTCAGAGATACCCAAAAAGCACAGACTCAAGACTGGGTGGACTATGTGGATTGTTCTGCTAAGGCTCTGGAAGGTTGGTTATTGGGCAGTAAGGTATGTGACTTCACAGGATTGTACAATCTTATCATGAGGGAGCAGATTCTTAATAACTGTCAAAATCAGCTGTTGCATCAGTACCTGGTTGACTCTGATCTGACCTCTCCCCAAGAATTGGGAAAGAAGGCAGACACATGGGTCAGAACCAGGGTGAGGCAGAAGGTACAGAACCAAGGTGGTGACCCAAAGAAGCAAGATTCTAAGAACTCTGATAAGGGTGGGGAGAAGGGTAAAGACCAAAAGTCTTCACAAGGCCCCCAAAAATCTTCTTCAGGTGGGGATTCACAGTCTAACAAGGGAAAAGGCCAAAAGAAACCATGGTGCAAAGTCTGTAAGCAAAAGACACACTGGACCAGTGATTGCACCAAGTCCAAAGACTCTATTCCAGCCCCCACCAATGCCCCTAAGGCACCTGTTCCCCCTAGTGAGTTACAATTGGTGGTGGAAGTACACAGGCCAAGGGTTTAGTAGGGTTGACCCTGGGTAAAGAGATGAGCTCTGACCTAGTCAGAGAACTCACTCAGGCTGTCCTAGTCTGTGATGGAGGCATGGATGTGACCTCCTCTGTGAGTCCCAGTAATCTGGGCAAGTACAGACAACAGCCCTTAATCAATGGAAAAGAGGCTTTGGCATTTAGGGACACAGGGGCAAGTGTCACCATGGTGACACAAGACCTTATGGATCCTGGGCAGATTATACTTGGTGAAATGTACCAAGTGACCAATGCTAGCAATGTCAGAACAGACCATACTCTGGCAGTTGTTAACTTCTCCTGGGGAGGGGTAACTGGCCTTAAGAAGGTTGTGGTGAGTGCAAACCTACCAGTGGAATGCTTGCTTGGCAATGATCTTGAAACTTCAGCTTGGGCAGAAGTGGAGCTCAGGACCCATGCAGAAATGCTGGGGATCCCTGCAGATGTGTTTGCTGTGACCAGGTCACAGAGCAAAATGTCTAATACTGAACAGGCCTTGGATTCTGAAATAATGGACCAAGTGCCATCCAAGAGGAGGAGTAGTAGGGTAAATGCAGTGCCTTCCCCCTTGGCTCAGAAGGAAGATCAGTCTCTTGAGGGGGATGATCTCAGTCCTGAGGAAGGAACTGTCCCAGAGGAGCTTGAACCTGACCAGGTTGAGTTCTTGGGGACAGGGGGCCCTTCCAGGGCAGATCTGAGCCAGGAGCAGCAGAGCTGCCCCTCTATTGAACCCCTCAGACAGCAAGCTGCTGCTGAGGCTGCTGGGAATGCTAGTGGTCCCCATAAAGTATATTGGGATGATGGACTCTTGTACTCAGAGTGTAGAGACCCCAAGCCTGGTGCCACCAGGAGGTTGGTTATACCTCTGAAGTTCAGGGGCTTCCTATTGACCCTAGTCCATGATATTCCTCTAGCAGGTCACCTGGGCCAGAACAAGACTTGGGACAGAATTGTCCCTCACTTTCACTGGCCCCACATGTCTGAAGACACCAAGGAGTTTTGTCGCTCCTGTGTAACCTGCCAGGCCAGTGGCAAGGCAGGTGGCACTACAAAGGCCCCCCTGATACCACTACCTGTGGTGGGGGTTCCCTTTGAAAGGGTGGGGATTGACATTGTTGGTCCCATGGATCCCCAAACAGCATCTGGGCACAGGTTTATCCTGGTGGTAGTGGATCATGCCACCAGGTACCCAGAGGCTATTCCCCTTAGGACCACTACAGCACCTGTGGTGGCAAGGGCCCTCCTGGGAATTTTCTCAAGAGTGGGCTTCCCTAAGGAGGTTGTATCAGACAGGGGTGCCAACTTTATGTCTGGATACTTGAAAGCAATGTGGAAGGAGTGTGGAGTGACTTACAAGTTCACCACACCCTATCACCCACAATGCAATGGTTTAGTTGAGAGATTCAACAAAACCTTGAAGGGCATGATTAAAGGGCTCCCAGAGAAGCTTAGGCGAAGATGGGACATACTCTTGCCCTGCCTTTTATTTGCATACAGGGAGGTGCCTCAAAAGGGGGTTGGCTACAGCCCTTTTGAACTTTTGTTTAGTCACCCTGTCAGGGGTCCATTGTGCTTGGTTAAGGAAGGATGGGAGTTACCTCTCAAGCCCCCAAAGCATGACATAGTGGACTATGTACTTGGTCTCCGCTCCAGGATGGCTGAATACATGAAAAAGGCAACTAAAAACCTTGAGGCTAGCCAGGAACTGCAAAAAGCCTGGCATGACCAAAAGGCTGTACTGACTGTTTGCCAGCAAGGACAGAAGGTGTGGGTGTTGGAGCCAGTGGCCCCAGCAGCTCTCCAAGACAAATGGAGTGGACCCCATACCATTGTTTAACAGAAGGGTGAGGTTACCTATTTAGTAGACCTAGGAACACCCAGGAGTCCCCACAGGGTTCTCCATGTCAACAGACTGAAACCATATGTGGACAGGGCAGACATGGGCTTGCTCATGGCTACTGATGAGGGACAGGAGGAAGAGAGTGACCCACTCCCTGACCTGCTCTCACAGAACCCTGATGATGGGTCAGTGGATGGTGTAGCCTTGGCAGGCAGCCTCACTGCTCAGCAGCAAACTGATTGTAGACAAGTGCTCAATCAGTACAGACATATGTTCTCTCTGACTCCAAGTCAGACCACCTGGTGCACTCACGAAGTGGACACTGGGGACAGTCTGCCTATTAAAAATAAGATTTATAGGCAACCTGACCATGTCAGGGAATGTATCAGGACAAAAGTCCAGAAAATGTTGGATTTGGGAGTTATTGAACCCTCAGATAGCCCTTGGGCTAGTCCAGTGGTCCTTGTGCCAAAACCTCACACCAGTGGTGGGAAAAGAGAGATGAGGTTTTGTGTGGACTACAGGGGTCTCAATGCAGTCACTAGGACTGATGCCCATCCAATACCTAGGGCAGATGAGCTAATAGACACTTTGGCCTCAGCCAAGTATCTAAGCACATTTGACCTGACAGCTGGCTACTGGCAGATCAGACTAGCTGATGATGCAAAGCCAAAGACAGCATTCTCAACCCCTAGTGGGCATTATCAATTTGTGGTAATGCCCTTTGGTCTGAAGAATGCACCTGCCACTTTTCAGGGGTTGGTGAATACAGTCCTTACAGGTCTGGAAGCCTATAGTGCAGCATATCTAGATGATATTGCTGTCTTTAGCTCCACCTGGGAGGATCACCTGGTCCACCTCAGAAATGTTTTGCAGGCCCTGCAGAAACCAGGCCTAACTATCAAGGCCACAAAGTGCCAGATAGGGCAGAGTCAGGTTGTGTACCTGGGCCACCTTGTGGGTGGAGGCCAGGTTCAACCATTGCAGAGCAAGATCCAGACCATCATGGACTGGACTGCTCCAACTACCCAGACTCAGGTGAGAGCCTTTTTAGGCCTGACTGGGTACTATAGGAGATTTGTCAAGGGGTATGGATCAATAGTGACACCCCTGATTGACTTAACTTCCAAGAAAATGCCCAAAAAGGTTCAGTGGACAGTTAGCTGTCAAAAGGCATTTGATGACCTGAAGCAGGCCATGTGCACTGCTCCCATTCTACAGAGTCCTGATTACTCCAAGAAGTTCATTGTCCAAACAGATGCATCTGAATTGGGGGTAGGGGCTGTACTGTCACAATTGAATGATGAAGGTCAGGATCAGCCAGTAGCTTTTATTAGCAGAAGGCTGACCCCTAGAGAGAAACGTTGGTCAGCCATAGAGAGGGAGGCCTTTGCTGTGGTTTGGGCTCTGAAGAAGTTGAGGCCATACTTGTTTGGTACTCACTTCCTTGTTCAAACAGACCACAAGCCCCTCCTATGGCTAAAACAAGTGAAGGGTGAAAACCCGAAACTGCTTAGGTGGTCCATTTCCCTACAGGGGATGGACTTTACAGTGGAACATAGACCTGGGAGTAACCATGCCAATGCAGATGGACTCTCTAGGTACTTCCACTTAGAACATGAAGACTCAACTGGTCAAGGTTAGTTCAATGTCCCTACGTTTGGGGGGGTTGTGTAGGAGAGTAGGATCTGCTTCACATGGGTACCCCCACTTTTTGCTGATGCTTCACTGTTTTTCGACTTTAGTCTGGCTGGGGCCCTGCTAATCAGAACCCCAGCCTAGCTGCTTCCTCTCTAAAATGGTTTCCATGTGCCTTAGGCACATCTCTGATTGGAATCTGGAGTGCCCTTATAAGTCCCTAGTATATGGTATACTATGTACCCAGGGCATAGGTACCTCAGAGACCTACCAGGGGCTGCAGCATGTATTGTGCCACCCCTGGAAGGCCATCCAAAATGACACCACAGGTCTGCTACTGCAGCCTGGGTAAGGTGGTGCATGCACCCCTTACTGTGATATAGGTTACCTATATCACTACATATGTACACACATGTAAACCTATAAGTCACTCCTATGGCAGGCCTTATCAATCCTGAAGGCAGAGTGCTTGGTTCTTATGTGAGAGGGTGCCCCTGCATGAGCAGAGCCCCTCTGCAGCGTTCGGAGGCCCTTCTCTGATGCTGTTTGTAGTGCAGCCTGACCATATACTCTTAAGTGCATTATATCCTCGCGGTACAATGCTAACTTTGGACTGGCTGCACCAAAACATGTCGTGTTTGGTGTCAAACATCTTGGAATACTACCCCCCCCCCGCCAGTTCATCGAGATGCGGTCTGCTTTGGGACTGAATAGGTCGTATTGACGGAGGGTTGCTGAGCACAGGTTTCTACAGGCCCCTCCACCCAGACAGACCATGAGGCGCACTTTTGCCAAAAAATAATTACTACGTGTTCAGAAGCAACCGTATGTATATAGTTTTCCCAATGCTCACACAATAGGTGTGCATTAATAATTTTCCCTTCACTTTATTATAGGTCCGGCACGGATTGGTACACAAAGGGCTGGTCCCTTTGCTGTCCTGAAGAAAAGGTTTAGGGGATACCTTGAAACATGTTGACATAATACAAGGGATTATAATTACATAACAGTTACATTTTCCTTTTATTAACCCCTTTTTATCCCTACCAACTAGGAGCAGGAATAAAACAATAGCTCACTAGTTAGGTAATTTTAAAACATCACTTACACCACTCCCCCTACACTGCACAACACATAGCCTCACAAGGTAAGTGCTCCTACGTAAATCCGCAAGTCGCAGCACGCCCCAATCAGTAGATGTTTGGGATGGCCCCAATGATGAAGCATGTCACCTAGGGGCAACCCTGGGTGAGTGAGGGGACACAAGAAAAGACATTTTTCTTTTCAACCAGCAGAGGTGGCCTTCACTCCAATTGGTGAACCCGCCCTTGTTTCTTGGCTAGGTTCTTTTGATCCGTCACCTACGGATTCTTTTTGATGTATTCTGTACCGTGTGGAGATACACATGTCGGGCATGGAGTCCAAGTGGGACACATTGCAAGAACTCACAGCGGTGCATAGGGACATATTGACATGCCTCCGCCAGATTAGCACCAACATGGCCACACCTCCCTGTGTGCCCACAACATCTGGTGCTGCAACAACTGACACCGCCACAGGGAGGGTGGAGGACTCTGGCGGAGAGTCCCCTGCACCGCCGCAGCCTGCACGTGAGGGTCCCCCCCCAAAGAAGAGGGGTCGTCCGAGGAAGGAAAACTGAGAGGTTGATGGCCACGTACATCCCCCAGGAAGCCAACACCTGTTCCGGAAATTCTCCTTTGTGTGCAAACGTTTCACCCTGTCGAATGCAACACTACTTTCCCACATGACATGGGGAGTTCAAGTTGGACTAACGTATCATATGACTGTGGACTTCACTCAGGACATTTCTGCTACCAAGACTTCCAACTCATCTGGGAACTTTGGATCACAATCCCAATGTACAGCACCCACCATCCTGTGCACTATACACACACACATTTATGTAAATAAAATCACTAGTACACCATACTTGCCACTGTTGTTATTCAAATGTGGATACTGTTATGGTGATGATGTTCTGCTAAATTACACTGTGTATGCTAACTGCTACAGCAAGTACAACACCGTCGTGTGAGTCATGGTGACGTGACACATATGAGGGAGACACACCACTAGGGCTACACAACACAGACACCAGGGCCATCGGACTCATCGCCCACAGTGATGTTGCCAGGAAATACAGTGGAATGCACAGACACCACACCTATTCAGAGTCTGTGTCAACTAGCCCACAGGTGCAGTAAGCAAATGTCAGTCAGATGTGTGACCACAGACAACGCACATCCCAAAGTGAAGCACAGGTTTATTACACATTTGCAACATGTTGTTCCCACTACAAATGCAAGGTTTACCCACGTGGCAGTGGCCACACAGTCAACAAGTGCAGAAGATATGAAGTCCAGGGGTGTGTGGTACATCACTTGTAGGCCAACTACTACTGCCACCCTGAAAGCTGAATCATGGTGTTGGGGGATCCAAGTTGACCAAAGTACTCAGTAACCACCCTGTGAAGGACAGACATGACACACAGTTAAAATCACTGTAGAACAGGACAGTACTGCAATACTCATGCCCAATACATGTCACAAGACAACTACACAAAACCAAGTTAGCATATCAAAACTGTTGGGGAGTTCAGACTACCTGGAAGGACACATTGCTGCACGCATCCAGTCAAGTAGCACATGGCCACACTCAAACAGCACCAGAGCACCACCCACACATATCATGCAAACTCACGTCATTCACATTACATCTCCCTGGATACTCACATTCAGCTGAAGAAGTTGGTGATGAGCTGTGTGCGGACATCACCATCATCATCATCATCATCACTGGCATCGTGGTCCAGGCCAGGATCCTCCAAAGGTGGCGGACGTTGGTCATCGTCATCCAGGATGAGAGGCAACTCCTTCCGCACTGCCAGGTTGTGTAGCATGCAGCAGACGATGACAATCTTGCACACCTTTGCTGGGGCATATGGGAGGGTCCCTCCTGTCTTGTCCAGGCAGCGGAAGCGGCTCTTCAGGAGACCAAAGGTCCGCTCTATCACTCTCCTGGTCCAACCATGTGCCTCATTGTAGCGCATCTGGGCTGGTGTCACAGGGTTCCTGAGGGGTGTCAGCAACCACGGCATGTTGGGGTATCCGGAGTCACCTACGGACAGACAAGTGCACATTAGCTGATTTGGAAAAGTGGGTGGAATACTACAGATCAGAACACACACAATGGTACAAAGTCAGTACACACCGACAAGCCAGGCACGCTGGTTCTGCATCTGTGCCATCATCCTCGGGATGCGACTACTCCTCATCACGTAGGCATTGTGTGCTGAACCAGGGAAACGGGCGCACACATGTGTGATGCTCATATCTGCTAAACATACCACCAGAGCATTGATCGAATGGTAATGTTTACGGTTCCGGTATGCCTGCTCATGTGCCTGTGGTGGTATCAAAGCCACATGTGTCCCATCAATGGAGCCAATGACATGTGGCATCCTCCCCAGGGCATAGAAGTCACTCTTGACGTCAGTGAGTTGTTGACGAGTTGGGAAATAGATGTACTGGTTCAGGCATCTCAACATTGCCTCCAAAACATCGCGTAGCACACGGCTGAACATAGTCTGTGACATCCCACCGGCAGTCGCAACAGTGTGTTGAAAGGTACCGGTGGCAAAGAAGTGTAGAGCTGCCATTACCTTCACCTTGGGGGTCAGCAACGTAGGGTATGTCCGGCCAGGTTGCAAATGTGGTGCCAAGCGCACTGCCAAATCCTCAATCAGCTGCCTGGTGAAGCGGTACCGTCGGATGCTGTCACATTCCACCATCGTTGCCAGGTCAGGGAATGGTCTATGGACAGCTGGAGCCCTGCAGTGCATAGGTTGAAGGAAGAAAGATTGCCAGTCACCCCACATATGTGCCATTCACCATACTCAATTTCACATGATACATCATTACGTGACACAAGTACTTGATGTGTGTGCCGTTCTGTCGGACATAACTCGCACCTACATGGCCATCATCTAACTTCTCAGTACAACATGTGTGCACAACAGGTACCAGGTTCTGCTATGGGAAACCATTAGGCTGTGTCACAGTACCCATTTACTGCTGTCACGTTCCACACACACACCACAGTGACATGTCTGGACAGATGCCCACAGGCATCACAGATCATTGACAGGTTGATTCCCAGTGACCCTCTCTTGCCACTGGAATGACATGGCGCATCATGTACACGTCAGATAAACAAACATGACTTCCACAGGTAGTGGCCCCTGTCGCATCCGCAGGACAGACATGGACGCCAGTGACGCACAACATCAAAGTCCATGCACAAACAACGTTGATGTGGAGACTGTCTCCCATCGTGCACATGGAATCAGTGACATCGGAAACACAACATGCACACAGACTGTGGAGGGACATCACTATTGTGGCAATGGGTCATCCTGTGACGTACATGCCTTCCCACATGGGACTCTGGGGGTATGTGACATGTCATACACATACACAACCTGGAAATGTGACCATGCCACATGCTCCAAAATTAACTGTTGCACATCACAGTGGTCATGTGCACAACACACCAAGGACCCTGTCCCCATGAACACATGCACAGCCTGGGTGTGGCTGCCCACAAGTGCCACCACAAAAACCACATGTTAACCCCCATACACAGAGAAGGAAATGCAGCCTTACATGCCTCAGGAAACAGTGTGGACTGGGTGTGGTGTTGTAGGTGTGCCCCTGGGTCTCTGGCAGGTATATGTGGCTGGCATATGTTCACCAGTGACAAGCATGGTGACATATGCGACTGACCTGTACAGGTACGCGTTGTACAGCAATGGACCGATCGGTGTGCCCGGCCGGCCCATTGCATCTGTTGTGAGCGGGTACGCGTTGAACAGCAATGGACCGATCGGTGTTCCCGGCCGGCCCATTGCATATGATGTGTGCGGGTACGCGTTGTATCCCGAAATACGCATTGTACAGCAATGGACCGATCGGTGTTCCCGGCTGGCCCATTGCATATGATGTGTGCGGGTATGCGTTGTATCCCGAAATACGCGTTGTACAGCAATGGACCGAACGGTGCGCACACATTGGCTGGGGCCTGGCATGGCAAGGGATGCGTTTTCGAAGCTCCAACGAGTCTGGTGCAGTGAATTCAGTTGGCCAGCCACAACAATGTTGCAAAATCATGGGTGTCATGAAGTTGAAGATTTGAAGGATGCTGTGGGCATGTATTAGTGCTGCTATTCCATGGATTGGTCAGATTCAGAAGATGCAACGACTTGGACCTATCACTTTGGACACATGGGACAGTATCTGCCTCTGCAGCACACATATAATGCTGGCTGTTCCCCTGAGAGCTCACTTGCCTGCACTACATGCTCCAGGACGACATCTGCCACCAACACTGCTGCTGTTTATGCATCCTCTGGCTCCTGCAATGGCACGTACTGTGGAGAGAGCCCCAGCCTTCAGCCTTGAGGAGAACCAGGCCCTGCTGGACAGCCTCCTTCCACAGTACAGCAAGCTGTATGGGAAACCAGGGGAGCAGGTGAGTGTGCTGTCCACTGCCTCACTAATTGTGCATGTTGTCTGACTAGCAGGACTTTCAGTGTGCACACCACTGGCTAGCATGCCCACTGAGTAGTTGTCACACCCCAAAGTGTGTAGTTACATGCACTGAACTGGTACAGTGCATTCCAACTAGGTTTACTTCCCATGCAATGATACCATGTAGTGACTGCTGGCAAACTGTTCATAGCCATTGTTGCACTGCCTGTGTACATCATATGCCCCTGTGATTGAGACATGTATATTCAACTGTGTGATGCACGTATATGTTGCATGTGTAGTAATGGCCTTTTCACTTTGTCATCCTCACAGGTTGATGCCCACCAGAAGCAGGAAATCTGGCTGACCATCGCCCGGAAAGTAAGATCCGTGGGGGTCTACAGGCGCAGGATCCGCAACTGCCAGAAGAGGTGGCAGGACCTTCGTGGCTGGACCCGGAGGATTGCAAGGGTCCAGCTGAAGCTGTCGCCTCCTCGCAGGAGGGGCGGACACCGGACCCTGACCCCCCACATGCTCCGGATCCTGGTGGTGGTCTTCCCTGACCTGGATGGGCAGCTGAAGGACAGACAACAGCAAGGAGGGGGTGAGTCCATGGCTGCACTGTGCACTTTGTCTGACATGCTATGTGCCCTCCTCTGGCCTGGTTAAACTTCCACAGTACATCAGTCATGTGGTCCAGGACCCATGTCCCTCATTTGTGACATGCCCACTTCTCCTCTGATACGCATATGTGTGGCCCTTATAGTCAGCAAATTGTGTAATTTGGGGACTGTGTCTTTGCATTTTGCTTTGCTCAAGGTGGGGGACAGCATTTGTTCCCGTGACTATGTTGTGCGATTCATGGGTGGGTCAATTGCTTACACAATGCCTAAGTTCTGACATGTAATCTGGGTGTAACTTTGATATGTGGTCCGCTTGCTGCTCTGACTCACCACATGTCCCTGGGGAATTTGGCACACACCCATGCTGCTGGTGGGCTGGTGGGAACAATGTTTGGGCCTCAGGAGTATGTGTATCCAGTGTGTCACACATGCTTAGCCACCTGCCTACTGTCCAGGACTCATCCCTCTTACAGGTGGAGCTGGACAGTCATGCCTACTCCAGGGCATACAATACACTCTGTACTCCCACTCCCGTGTATCATCTGGCATGTTGTGATCAGTGAAATGTACCCTCAGGTGTCTGCCTCTGTCTCATTGTGCTGTGTCTTCGTTGTCAGGACTACTGGTATGTTTATCGGTTAGGGCTCAGCATGCCATCTGAGATGTGACCATGATAGACGATACTTCTGTGACTTATAGGTGTCTGATCACTTGATTGTGCACACAGGTGTTTGCGACTGTGACTTTCAGGCAGCTGTATTTTCATTCACAGCACACTGTGAGGTGCTCATGTTCAGAGAGTTGTGTTTCATGTCCCCCATATGTCCAGTTGGTATGACGTGGACAAATAGTAGTACAGATGATGTGGTATTTGGGGGATGGACATGTGCACTTGTCAGTCATATAACTTGCATTCCCCATGCCCTCGGATTGTGACACAGTGCAGACTGTTGTTGGCTGGCTGCCATGGCCATGTGACTTGAGACAGTAATGTATGACTTTGCACGCATTCCTGTGTCATGGCATTAAACTTCCTGAGACTGATCCTGCAGGGCAGTGACATGTGCAACATGCACCCCATTGTGGCATTGACTATCCGGACATGGGTGCATCATGGTGTCTGGTGCTGGTATGCATCACATGCATTTCTATTTAGACTCTGGCCATCCCTTTATCAGGACACCTGCACTGACTCAGTGGCAAGAGATGTGATGTGTGCATGTTCACATACTTCACCGTGTTCTCTGCAATGTCCAACAACTGTGTAGGTGGTGCATGTGTCCACACTGGGGTCTTACCATCAGACAGGCACCAGACAGATGGGTGCAAGGGCAGGAGGGGTGTGAGTCCCATGGTTGACCATCAGACTGACAATTGGCTTCCCGAATCTGTGTGAGGACGTTAGGCAATGTTCAACTAAGGATGCCAGGGCTTGCTCTGTAATGTGCTGTACTTACTGTGGTGTGTGCGGTCAGTGCAGGTGACTGATGTTTGTCTGTTTCCTAATTGTTTGCAGATACATCCACGGGCACAGGAGGGGACAGCTCCACGGACCAGGAGGAGCAGCGGAGCCAGACTGGGTCAGCATCGGACGAGTGGTAAGAGGGACCCAGTGGCACGGAGGGCGAGGGAGACACACCGAGGAGTCCTCAGCACCATCCACCTCAGCTGAGGACCACAGCAGCTCGGAGGATGACTCCCTTGTGGAGGCGGGTCTCAGCAGCCACCAAAGGCCAGCTAGTCTGTCTGGCCCCGCCACCACCACCACCGCCCTCCCATTGGCTCCCATTCCTGAGTTCCGTGGAGGCTCCCGTACTCGGGAGCGTGTCTCCTTCATGCCAGGCACCGCACCCCTGCCCCTGTGTCCCCTGCTGCCCTGAGTGAGGAGTCTGTGTACCTCCTTCGGCAGCTCCATGTAGGGCAGACAGCAATGCTGAGTGTCCTCCATGCACACACCACTCTGTTGACACAGCTGGTGTCGTTCATGGAGGGCATCTCGACGGGTATGCCTGCCCTACAGAGGAGCAATAAGTCCATGGACTCCTCCCTGATGGCAGCAGTGTCCCTCCTCCAACAGTCCCTCACCCTCCCACCTCTGCCCCATCCACACTTCCTGCCCCCCTACCTGTCCAAAGCACATGCACACCTGCACAGTCACCCAAACACACAGACACGAGCAGCACAGACACACCCAAGAGAAAGGCAAGACGTGCACACAAGCATCCTCAGGGGACTGATACCACAGACACAGGGGATGGGGAACACACACACACACAGGCATCCACATTCACTCCGCAGTCCTCCAAATCCTCTCCCTCCAAGACCCCTTCCCTTGCCTCGCCTGCTACCCCACCTACACAGCAGATCTTCCTGTGTGACCTCGGCCTCTTCCCCTCAGATCCTGCTGATCTAGCATACCGGGGGGAAGAGGAAGTCCACCCACACAGAGGGGAGTGCCCCTCGCCCCCGGACACCCTCCCCCAGGCGCAGGCAGACACAGGACCCCATTAGGAAGTCCCCCCGGACCAGGAAGAGTAAGACCCCACCACCACCACCACGCAGCTCCACCGCCCAATCTCTCTCCTCCATCCCCCAGGCCACCACTGCACAGGTTCCCCCGCCACACCCTGCCCCAGGTTCCCCCACACACCGATACCGCATCCCCAGACTGCTTAGGCCCTCCGCCCCTGCCACTTGCTCTTCCACCCCCAACCCAGACGCTCTGCCTGTTAGTGGCACTGTTGTGGAGACCGGGTCCCCCCCCTCTGTCCTGCCCACCTCATCTGCCCACCCTTCCACTCCCTTGGAGTCATGCACTGCAGTGGAGTCCACAACCACCACGTCTGACTCGGGCACTGCAGTGGGTATCCAGTCCACTACATCAGTCCAGCCCACTGCAGTGGTTGCAGCACCCACACCAACTGACTTGTGTACCACAGTGGTGCCGGCCCCCCCTGAGTCAGACACCTCCACTGCAGTTGCCGGTGACACTCCTGCACCCACCACCCCTTCACTGCCTCACTCTGCCATCCCCTGATCCTGTCCCTGCGGCGCCTGGCCTGCCCCTTGTATGCCCCTCCAAGGGGGATGTCCCCTAACCGTACCAGTGCAGGCAAGGAATGTGTGACCAGTTGTCACTTCTCACCCCGTTGGGACTGTGATTTTGGACTGGCCATTGGCCTTAGTTTCTTTGGACTTCCGTGTTTACCCTGACATTTGCTGAATAAAGCCTCTTTTTGTTTACTTGTGGGTTGTCTTTTGATGTACATGATGTGGATGAGTAGCATCCTGCATTTGCAGTTGTGATAGTGTTCACATCAGGAAAATGAAGTGTTGCAGTGATGGACTCCATGTGGTCCATGGGATATGTGTCCTGTTGTAGTCTGGATCTATGGCATCCTTTGCTACAGTCTGAGGGTGTAATGTTCTGCATTTGACACAGGGATGTCCATTTTGCATTTGTAAATGAACATCTTTGTCTTACACTGATGCACATCTGGTGGGCTTACCACTGTTCAATGTTCCGATTTCCCTGACTGTGTGCCCAGCTCCACTGGACATGCAGTTTTGCACATCAATGTCGAAGGACTCATCTGTGTATACAGTGCAACTTGCTTGACACGTGTTTTGTGTGTGTGCAGATGACTGACGTGACACTCCCGTAACCAGGCTGATGTGAGCAGAGCCTTCTGTGTGTTGTGGTTGTTGACTCACTGACGGAGTGTTCTGC
This sequence comes from Calotriton arnoldi, assembly GCA_963921515.1. Taxonomy (NCBI): domain Eukaryota; kingdom Metazoa; phylum Chordata; class Amphibia; order Caudata; family Salamandridae; genus Calotriton; species Calotriton arnoldi. The sequence goes on along the minus strand of CAWUFW010020227.1, from coordinate 23,065 downwards.
TGACATGTTTGGGTCGTGCACAGACAAGGTTTGGCACAGCGGACCTTCCACAGGAGTGGAGTGCCCTCATGGCAGTGTGTAATCCGGTGACATTGCGTGGGCCTGTGTTGTGTGTTGTGTAAGCATGTCTGTGCGTGTTCCCTTCCCTTTTCCTACACAGGCTGTGTCCCTAGGGATGTTCCTGTTTGTGATGCTTGCTGAGTTGTTCTGTGTTCATCCAGCATCTTGGACCTGGTTTCTCCGTGATGTGGGTGCATGGCAAACTAATGTTCATGAGGTTGTCATACCAGGTTGTCTTTGTTGTCAGGGCTGGGGATGTGGGCAAACACAGATGGGACACATTCAGGATTCCCCTTGGCACTTGTTGTTTACACGAGTCATGTGATTTACAGTTTGTGTTAGCTTTCAGTGATTGTGACACGTTGTGTGTGTGACTGCTGCCACTCCTCAGGGTCAGAGCTGCAATGTTGGAAGTTGTGTACGTGTGTTCTTCGTGTGTCACCTTGGCTTCTTCAAAATGTGCATCAGCTATGGACACCACACTTCCCTTTTGGTCACTGTGGTGATGGGGCTTTAGGCCCCATTGCCACACTGTTCAAAATGTGCATCAGCTATGGACACCACACTTCCCTTTTGGTCACTGTGGTGATGGGGTTTTAGGCCCCATTGCCACACTGTTCTAAATGTGCATCAGCTATGGACACCACACTTCCCTTTTGGTCACTGTGGTGATGGGGCTTTAGGCCCCATTGCCACACTGTTCAAAATGTGCATCAGCTATGGATAGCACACTTCCCTTTGGTCACTGTGGTGATGGGGTGTTCGAGCCCATTGCCACAGTGGCCATGGTCGGCTTGCATTGTGGAGGCCACACACATTTCTGTGTGACACATGTGCTAGGGGGTCACATTGTATGTTCAATGTCATGTTCAGTGTTGTAGGCATTTGACACAGACTACACACACTTGTCATGGTGTTGGGGGATGTAATCTTCTGTCATTCCTTATGTGGGAGTATGCTAGTTGTGTCATGCATTACCCGTCCTATGAGTAGGAGTGGTGTTAGTGGTAGGCATCCATCCCCCATGAGTGGGGATGGTAGTAGTGACAGGCATCCAGGCCCCCTGAGTAGGGGTGGTGGTAGTGGTAGGCATCCAGCCCCCCCTGAGTAGGGGTGGTGGTAGTGGTAGGCATCCATACCCCTAAGGGTGGGGATGGTAGAAGTGCCAGGCATCCAGGCCCCCCTGAGTAGGGGTGGTGGTAGTGGTAGGCATCCATCCCCCCATGAGTGGGGATGGTAGTATTGGTAGGCATCCAGCCCCCTATGAGTGGGGATGGTAGTAGTGACAGGCATCCAGGCCCCCCTGAGTAGGGGGGGTGGTAGTGGTAGGCATCCAGGCCCCCATGAGTGGGGATGGTAGTAGTGGTAGGCATCCATCCCCCTATGAGTGGGGATGGTAGTAGTGACAGGCATCTAGGCCCCCTGAGTAGGGGTGGTGGTAGTGGTAGGCATCCATCCCCCCATGAGTGGGGATGGTAGTAGTGGTAGGCATCCAGCCCCTATGAGTGGGGATGGTAGTAGTGACAGGCATCCAGGCCCCCTGAGTAGGGGGTGGTAGTGGTGGGCATCCATCCCCCATGAGTGTGGTTGGTAGTAGTGGTAGGCATCCAGCCCCCTGAGTAGTGATGGTGGTAGTGGTAGGCATCCATCCCCCTAAGGGTGGGGATGGTAGTAGTGGCAGGCATCCAGGCCCCCTGAGTAGGGGTGGTGGTAGTGGTAGGCATCCAGGCCCCCATGAGTGGGGATGGTAGTAGTGGTAGGCATCCATCCCCCTATGAGTGGGGATGGTAGTAGTGACAGGCATCCAGACCCCCCTGAGAAGTGATGGTGGTAGTGGTAGGCATCCATCCCCCTAAGGGTGGGGATGGTAGTAGTGGCAGGCATCCAGGCCCCCCTGAGTAGGGGTGGTGGTAGTGGTAGGCATCCAGGCCCCCATGAGTGGGGATGGTAGTAGTGGTAGGCATCCATCCCCCTAGGAGTGGGGATGGTAGTAGTGACAGGCATCCAGGCCCCCCTGAGTAGGGGTGGTGGTAGTGGTAGGCATCCATCCCCCAATGTGTGGGGATGGTAGTAGTGGTAGGCATCCAGCCCCCTATGAGTGGGGATGGTAGTAGTGACAGGCATCCAGGCCCCCCTGAGTAGGGGTGGTGGTAGTGGTAGGCATCCAGGCCCCCATGAGTGGGGATGGTAGTAGTGGTAGGCATCCATACCCCTAAGGGTGGGGATGGTAGTAGTGGCTGGCATCCACGCCCCCCTGAGTAGGGGTGGTGGTAGTGGTAGGCATCCATCCCTCCATGAGTGGGGATGGTAGTAGTGGTAGGCATCCAGCCCCCTATGAGTGGGGATGGTAGTAGTGACAGGCATCCAGGCCCCCCTGAGTAGGGGTGGTGGTAGTGGTAGGCATCCATACCCCTAAGGGTGGGGATGGTAGTAGTGGCAGGCATCCAGGCCCCTCTGAGTAGGGGTGGTGGTAGTGGTAGGCATCCATCCCCTCATGAGTGGGGATGGTAGTAGTGGTAGGCATCCAGCCCCCTATGAGTGGGGATGGTAGTAGTGACAGGCATCCAGGCCCCCTGAGTAGGGGGTGGTAGTGGTAGGCATCCAGGCCCCCATGAGTGGGGATGGTAGTAGTGGTAGGCATCCATCCCCCTATGAGTGGGGATGGTAGTAGTGACAGGCATCCAGGCCCCCTGAGTAGGGGTGGTGGTAGTGGTAGGCATCCATCCCCCCATGAGTGGGGATGGTAGTAGTGGTAGGCATCCAGCCCCCTATGAGTGGGGATGGTAGTAGTGACAGGCATCCAGGCCCCCCTGAGTAGGGGTGGTGGTAGTGGTAGGCATCCATACCCCTAAGGGTGGGGATGGTAGTAGTGGCAGGCATCCAGGCCCCCCTGAGTAGGGGTGGTGGTAGGGTGGTGTTGGTGCTAGGCATCCATCCCCTATGGGTGTGTATGGCATTGGTGTTGGCCATCCCACCCCTATGGTTCTGCTGTTGCTAGTGTACTTTATTTGTGCATCCCTATGTGTGTGTGACATATTTCGGGTACGTGTAGTTTGTTTGTATTGTTGGTGTTTGACTTACCGTCTGCGCTGTACGCGTCTGTGCCGGTCCCGGTAATAGATGTAGAGTATAGGTAGGACCTGCACAATGGGATTCATGCTTGGATCGTCTCGTTCAGGTTTCTCGTGTCTTCGAGTCGTACTCGTAGCAGGCTTATTCGTTTCGTAGCCGTGGATCGTCTTGTGGCGCGAAACGGAGCTTATGTACGGCTCGCCCGGATGCTCAAACGTGCCGGATGTAGCGACGGGTTCGGCGCGTACGGATTGCGCATCGTACTAGTCCGGCCGGAAGGTGCTGTGTATTTGCTTCCGTGCGCGCTCGATTCGGCGCTCACGGATCCGGCTCGGGCGGGGAACAGGAGCTGGATTGGGTGAGTACGGCTCGCTCGGAAAATGAGTTGTTATACGCATCGTACTTGTTCGTCCGGACGAGTGTACGAATCGGTCGGGAAACACGCATTCGGCTGGTATTTTTTCCGGACGAATACTGTTAGGTGCCCTACCGGCCGAGATCGGAATCGACCCCTTAGTCTGAAGGCCCACTATTTATACCTGGTACCAGCGTTGTAGTGGAAGAAGCTCATGGAGCTTTCCACCGCATAGATGGTTCTAGAATTTCCTTCCCTCCCTGCCCAGGTCCCACGACATCTGGAGTGACAAAAGCCTGGTGTTAAGTTCATTGTGAGTGTACTGTGCCAGCTCCTTAGAAATGTAAGTGGAGCAGGGACAGCTCCACCCCTCCCATGCTGGTAGGATGGCCCTATCTCAGCTGCATCGAGGTTCTATTGTTCCCTGTCTGGGCCCACTACGCATTCCTGGTGGTGGAGCAATTAACAGGCTCAGGCAGCTGGAAACTCCTAGAAAGCCTCAGGAAGTTTAGGGCAGGGGAAATGCCAACTTTCTATTAGTGGAAATTATGAAGAGAACCTGGCTACTGTTTTGTGGTACTGCTATTTAATTGAACAGACACACTACAAGAACCAACGTTGGAATACGCTTGGATCTGGTTATTTATTTAACCTTTTTCTTTTTATTTCAGAACTACTTCTGAATTATTTTAAAGCGTCTGAATGTGAAGGAAACACTGTTCATTTTAACATCCAAAAACATAATTGTGCCAGACAATAAACAAACAAATAGGCAAATAATACTGTGACAACAAATGTGTGACATTTAAAACATACAGTAATGCACCATTCTTTTTACACACTAGTTTTTACAATAGACCCTTTAGGATTAATATTTATACACCGAAGGGGGGCAAAAAATGCCGATCTATTCTTTCAGAAAATGCCTTTCAGAAAATGCTGACGCGTTTCAAGTCCCAGTGAAACTCATGGGGCTCTCATCAGGGCTTCTTGATTTCTAATCTGACTCAGGGGCCGATTCCGATCTCGGCCGGTAGGGCTCCGAATCGGATTTGGCTTTACCGGATCCGATTCGGAGCCCTGGTTCCCGACCGATTCGTACGTGCGTCCGGGCGAGCGAGTACGATGCGAGCGCTCGCGAAATCGCCGACCGACTCATTCGCGGGACTCAACCGCTCCGACCGACTCGCTCGGACACGACTCGCACCGCGCAATGGAGACGTTCCCCGGCCTGGTAAGTACGATGCGCGCCGCGAGCAGTCCGACCGACTCGCGCCGTCCGGTTCGAAAGAGCAGTCGGAGCCGCACTTTGGGGGTCCGTGTCGGACCCCCCTGTATGCATAGCCGCGTGAGTCGCACACAGGGGAGACCCATGGGTTCCCCCTACCTGTGCATGTATGGCGTGACCCGCGTCGACGCGTACCCGCTGTAGGGGGCGCCCTTGTTCGCCTCGCACCCATTGAGTCAATGGGAGCCCGCGTACGCGTTGTACGACCGGCTCCCATTGACTTCAATGGGAGTCCGACCGACTCGAGTCCGATAACATGCGAACGCATCGTACTCGTTTGGTCGGACTGCTAGTGTCCGATTCGGTCGGAAATCTCTCCGGGTCCGGCTCGGTCGGAGAGATTTCCGGCCCGAATCGGAATCGGCCCCTATGTGTGTAGGTGAAATCTAATGAATAAACATAAATAAATGTGTGTCAGTGCATTGTACAACCTCGCCTTCTCTCTATTTATATACACTCTACATTGAAAGAGTTACCTGCTGTATTCAGCTTTTATTCACCAATTTTTGGTTGAACTAGGGTCATTTCCGTGTTCGTGCCTATTTGTTTGTTTATTGTCTGGCACAATTATGTTTTTGGATGTTAAAATGAACAGTGTTTCCTTCACATTCAGACGCTTTAAAATAATTCAGAAGTAGTTCTGAAATGAAAAAGAAAAAGGTTAAATAAATAACCAGATCCAAGCGTATTCCAATGTTGGTTCTTGTAGTGTGTGTGTTCAATTAAATAGCAGTACCACGAAACAGTAGCCAGGTTCTCTTCATAGTTTCCATTTAAAGGGCCCTACCTCGCTACGGTCCCAGGGCCAAACCTCCCTTTAGACAACTTTCTATTAGTGACATTTTCAAAATTGTAATCTAAAATCCGACTTCACCATTAAAGAGTCCAAACATGAATTTCTACCTGTTCCAAATCAATAGTTAGCACTTTTTAAATGTAATAAGGTAATCCGAAGTTATCCTATTGGAGAGGTAGGCCTCAGAGTGGTGAAAAACTAATCTAGGCGCTTTTCACTGTTAAACAGTCAGAATATCGAGTAGGAAATGTCGACTTGCACTAATATCGAGTGCAAAATATCATGATACAGAAATATCGACTACCAGAATATCGTGGTCAAGAATATCGAGTTTAAGGTAAGAAATATCATTTTCCAAAATATCGAAGTTATTAATATCGTTTGCAAAAATATAGTTGTTAAAAATATCGTTTTTTAGTTAGTGTTATGTATTTTAAATGTATGTGTTATTTTTTTGTCTAAGTATTGCCTTTTTTTTAATGTTTGTGTTAAATTTTTTTAAGTTATAAATTTTATTTTAATTAAATTTTGCGTTTTAGTTCCTTAGCGGGTTGTGGGTTTATAGGGGAATAGTGTGGGAAGTAATTTAATTATAATAAATTGAATAATAATTTTTATTTATTAGTATTTATTTAATTTTGATTTTATAGTGTTAATTATGGTAATTCATTTATTATCAATTAATTAATATTTGACTGTTAATTTTTATTGATTAATTAATTGGAAATATGTTAATTGTGTCATTTTTTAGGAGCGGGTTGTGGGTTTATAGGGGAATAGGGTGGGAAGTAATTTAATTATAATTAAATTATTAATCATTTTTCATAATTAATATTTATTTATTATTGTTAATTGTGGGAAATAATATATTATTCATTAATTATTAATTTGTTATTAATTATTATTAATTAATTGGTAATTATGTTAATTGTGTGATTTTTTTAGGAGTGGGTTGTGGGTTGATAGGGGAGTAGGGTGGGAAGTAATTTAATTTTAATAAATGTAATAAAAAATATATATAATATTTATTAATTATTATTTTATAGTGTTAATTGTGTGAATTAATGTATTAATAATTGTTTATATTTTGATTGTTAATTGCTATTAATTAATTGATCAATTGTTAATTAATTATGTTAATTGTATAATTTTTAACAAAATTGTTGGTGGCATTTATAGGGTAATATGGAGGGAGGTAATTTATTTTTAATTAATTAATTGTTAGTTAATTGATGCTAATTAATTAATTACATTTTAATTTTGTCATTTGTGTAATAATTTTAATGTGCGAGTTGTGGTGTTTATAGTGGTAAATGGTGGGAAGTAAATGTTTTTAAATTAATTACTTATTTGTTGTTAATTGATATGAATTTATTAATGTAAAATTAGTTATGGAAATTGTGTAAATATTTTTAGGTGTGTGTTATGGTGTTTATTGGGGTAGATGGTGGAAAGTAATTTAGTTTACATTAATTAATTATTACTTGATCATTAATATTTATTTATTAATTGTTAAATATTTTTGGTAATTGTTTATTTTTTGTTTGTTTGGGGATTTATGTTGTATAGCTGTAATGTTTGGTTACTACAATAATTTTGAACTTTTTAAATATGTTTTTTAATTATTATTAATTTTTAAATTGATAATTAATTGTGTTAATTATGGAGGTAAACGTTTTTATTTAATTTAGATGTGTGTTGTAAATTGTGTGGTGTTATAGGGTAGGAAAAAGATATTACATTTATGTAGTAATAATTTTTTTAATTACAATTAATTTCTATTACAAAATATGTATTTGTTTGATAATTTCATGTTAAAATTAAAAAGAAAATCTTTTTATGGAAATTTTATATTTTTTCTACATTATTATATGTTGCTATGTTTTGTAAAAATGTATAATACATATGTTTTGTTTTTGGGTGTTTTATTATATGTTGTATAGTAGTTGATATTTTGTTTGTTTTTAAATTTGAATTTTCTTAAGTGTGATTAGTAGTTTTTAAACCTTTGCTATCCAACACTTTCCCTACTGCTGCATTCGCAGGAGTGGGAATAGTAATTTATACCCCTACACTATCCAACACTTTCCCTACTGTTGTACTCGCTGGAGTGGGAATAGTAATTTTTACCCCTGTGCTATCCAACACTTTCCCTACTGTTGCACTCGCTGGAGTGGGAATAGTAATTTTTACCCCTACGCTATCCAACACTTTCCCTACTGTTGCACTCACTGGAATGGGAATAGTAATTTGTACCCCTACGCTATCCAACACTTTCCCTACTGTTGCACTCGCTGGAGTGGGAATAGTAATTTTTACCCCTACGCTATCCAACATTTTCCCTACTGTTGCACTCGCTGGAGTGGGAATAGTAAATTTTACCCCTACGCTATCCAACACTTTTCCTAGTGTTGCACTCTTTGGAGTGGGAATAGTAATTTTATCCCCTCCGCTATCCAACACTTTCCCTACTGTTGCACTGATTGGAGTGGGAATAGTAAATTATTCCCCTCCGCTATCCAACACTTTGACTACTGCTGCACTCACTGGAGTGGGAATAGTAATTTTTACCCCTACGCTATCCAACATTTCCCCTACTGTTGCACTCGCTGGAGTTGGAATAGTAATTTTTACCCCTACGCTATCCAACACTTTCCCTACTGTTGCACTCGCTGGAGTGGGAACAGTAATTTTTACCCCTACGCTATCCAACACTTTCCCTACTGTTGCACTCGCTGGAGTGGGAATAGTAAATTATTCCCCTCCGCTATCCAACCCTTTCCCTACTGTTGCACTCGCTGGAGTGGGAATAGTAATTTTTTCTCCTCCGCTATCCAACACTTTCCCTACTGTTGCAGTCAATGTAGTGTAAAATGTAGGTTTAAAAAATATTATATATTTTAATATTTTAATTTATAATATAATTTTAATTGTTTTTTATTTTTATGTTACAGTTGTATGTATATATATATATATATATATATATAAATTCTAATATATTTCTAACATTATATAATTAATTAAAATCATTATTTATTAATTATTTTTAAGTAATATATATATTACATTTTAAATATGTATGTTTAATTTATTTTTACATTACATTTATTACTTATAATCGTTAAAATATACAAATAAATCTAAATATTTTTTTAAGTTAAATGTATTATTTAATTTATTTTACATTATTTTTTATACATATAAAAAAAATGATATTTTCTACTTCGATATTTTTAACAACGATATTTTTTCTCGATATTTTTGTACTTACCATTATGAAGATAGGAGGTCGATATTTTGGACAATGATATTTTTGTCACGATATTTCTGTAGGTCGATATTTCTGTTGTCGATATTCTGTCAGTGATCCCTTTTCACTACCAGGAGATGTAAAACTTAAACAACATGCCCAGCTATTTAAATACAATACACCCTACCCTATGGGCTGTTTAGGGCCTACCCTAGGGGTGGCATATGTATTAAGAAGGAAGGTTTAGGCCTGCCAAAAAGTTTGTTTTGCTAGGTCGAATTAGCAGTTTAAAACTGCACACAGGCTGCAATGGAAGTTCTTGGACATGTTTTAAATGGCTACTTAAATGGGTAGCACAATAAGTGCTGCAGGCCCACTACTAGCATTTAATTTAAAGGTCCTGGGTACATGTAGTGAGCACCACTGTACTGGGACTTAAAAGTAAATTAAATGTGCCAATTGGGTGTAAGTCAATTTTACCTTGTTGTAAAGCGTGAGCACCAGCACTTTTGCACTGCTTAGTAGTGGTAAAAGGCACGGAGCCTTAAAAGCCAACAAAAACGGTTTCCAAAAGCAGGAGGGGAGAAGGCAAAAAAGTTTGCGGTGTCCCTGCAGAGAGTGCCAAGTCCAAAATACTCTATGTGCTGTGACACTGTCATTGATGCAGGAAAAGTGCCAGTGGGGTGGGAATTGAATGTACTATTTGCGCTGGAGTGTTCAGTGACATCACCCACTTGTATGTCTAAACTGTATGGTCCTGGGTGCACCACTGTATACAGGCTGACTGTAGTTTTAAATAAAGTAGAATCATGTTAGAGAAAAGTGTTCTACCATGCAGGATAAATGCTCTCTTAAATTAGCTAATTCACATCTAATTGTGGCATGTAAGCCACAGTGTTGGCTGTTTAATGTAAAAAAATGGGACGAGCTAAGCAAAAAAGAAAATTTATGTTCCGAAAGTGTACAGCTGCCAAATCCTATTTGTCACTGTGCAGGTAAAGGTTCATGTTACTAATTTAGCAAAAACAGTTCAGTGGTGAAAGTAGAATTTTGCTATTTGTAGCGGAAAAGTATGATTTAAAACTCACATTTTACAGGTTTGCTGCCTGTCTTTATCTCCAACGGTAGAAAGTAGAATTTCTATTAGTTGTGAATTGTTGTGATGCAAAGAACCTATAGATCAGCTTCGAAAGGTGGTGATGGTCAATGGGTTGAGATTGAAATATTTTTAAAAAAATGTATTTATTGGTATTTAACGTTTGTAGCACAGCTTTATATGGGAACATGCAGCAGGATCAACCATATATGGTTATTCTTTGTATAGACAGTGAGAAATATAACAGTTTATCCGACAAATGTACTGATTATCAAAGCTTAACATATTACAAAGACATAAAGGGGTCGATTCCGATTCGGGCCGGAAAAAGCACCGACCGACTCGGATCCGGAAAAATACCGACCGACACGTACCAGTGGCGCCCGACACGCCAAGTACGATGCAAGCCGCGATAAATCCGACCGACACGTCAGGAAACCAAGCCGACCGACCGAGCCGCCGGAAAATAGCAATCCGGCCGGAAAAACACGCGAATCCAACCGACCGACACGCACCCGGAACAAATCCGACCGAATCGTACCCGCCAACTCCAACCCGCAAAGTACGATGCAAGGCGCGAAAACACGACCGAGTCGGACGGAGGACAAGCCGTACGACCGACACGCATACAAAACCGAGCCGAAGCAATACAATACACCGCGACCGACGCGTACGCAGCATACAAAACTGCACAAACACAGCGTGAACGAAACGGAAAACACCGTACGAGACCAATGCAGGGTCCGACTCGGTCACAAGAACGTTTCCAACATACACAAACAGCACAAAGGAAAAATCAACCAAAAAAAGGCCAAACAAGCAATTACCAAGCCAATAAATACTGGGGGTGGGGACAGAGAACAAAGACACACCCACAACTCCACCTATATAAAGGACACAAATCACTACCATGAGCCTTTGCAAATGCCATTTCACTGCCAGCACCCAAGAGAAAGCAACCACACACCCACAGCTCATCCCTCACACAAGCCACGCACCATCAGCACACCAACAAATACCTACCTCACATACACCCAGCAAAACACACACTCACACACCCTCACCTGCACACCAACACACACATCACTCACCATCACCACCCATCACCATGCCCCCCAAGAAGAATCCCAAGTTCCTAGATTGTGAATTGGAAGTCCTGGTAGACGAGATCCTCAGGGTGGAGCCACAGCTGTTTGGCACTCTGGTCCAACAGACCCCCATGTCGCAGAAAACCAAGATGTGGGAGAGGATCATCAACAGGGTGAACGCACAATCATCATGTCGGCGCACAAAGACGGACATCCAGAACAGGTGGTATGACGTGCGCAGGAGGGTACGGGACCTGCTGAAGATAGACTACAGCAACAGCCAACAGACCGGCAGTGGCCCTCCTGCCAAGCCAATATACCTCAGGCCCTGGGAGGAGAAGGTGCGGGCCATCCTTCCGCCAGTGAGCGTATATGGACTAGAGAACATCCCAGAGCCTGGTGAGTACACAACAAATGTACACAATAAACTGCCACAAAACACACACATCACTGTCAAGGGGAGAGTCAAACCATGCACACATAGCAATTACACAGCAACTAGAACAGAATCATCCCAAAATGTGTATGTCAGTCAGATAAACACAACACATGCCATCAAAAAAGTCACATCCAACTGTGCCAACACATGTACAAACACAACCACAACTACAGCTAGGCAGTGGCACAAATAGAACTAACAAACACATCCACACATGTAGCCACCACAACAACACCAACACACAGTGAAGACCACTCAAAGGAAGGAATTCTGTGTATGCTGGCCAAGTCAGTGTAGCCAATAGCATCATGGGAGTCGCAGTCACACATATTGCCCCCCCACAACTGTCCCATCAACACCACCCTGAACCATGCCCACATCACAGGGAGTGGAGAAGGACTCACAAGATGGCTGACACTGGCTACTGCTGTGGGGAGCACAAGGCCCTGCTGCCAACTGTGCACCAACAAACAGCAGGACACCACTGACTGACATCCTGAGAGACAACTTACACTCCCTGCAATGCAAGCACGTTCCATGGTGGGATATCTGGCTGGCTGGGTGGGAAGGGGGACTTGCAGCACTGACTATAGTCACCAGCACCTCCCCTCACACCCCCCCAACACAAACTCCACAGTACCCACCTGGTAGAATGCAATGCCCTCCATCCTAACACAAGATCCCACAAAGCACCACCACCCTGGGTTATGTTGTGTGAAGCACAGGGACACTCTTGGGACTCTTAGCCAAACAACTGCCAGGACAACACTCCCAGCCATCCTGTCAGCACAGCCAGCCCACCCCACAGGGAAGCAGAGTCAAAAGGAAGGAAGCATGGGCATGCTGGGAAGGGGGTGGAGGCAATAGCATGATGGGAGACGTAGTCACAGACATAGCTCACCCCCACAACTGTCCCATCAACACCACCCTGAACCATGCTCACATCACAGGGAGTGGAGAAGGACTCACAAGATGGCTGACACTGGCTACTGCTGTGGGGAGCACAAGGCCCTGCTGCCAACTGTGCACCAACAAAGAGCAGGACACCACTGACTGACATCCTGAGAGACAACTTACACTCCCTGCAATGCAAGCACGTTCCATGGTGGGATATCTGGCTGGCTGGGTGGGAAGGGGGACTTGCAGCACTGACTATAGTCACCAGCACCTCCCCTCACACCCCCCCAACACAAACTCCACAGTACCCACCTGGTAGAATGCAATGCCCTCCATCCTAACACAAGATCCCACAAAGCACCACCACCCTGGGTTATGTTGTGTGAAGCACAGGGACACTCTTGGGACTCTTAGCCAAACAACTGCCAGGACAACACTCCCAGCCATCCTGTCAGCACAGCCAGCCCACCCCACAGGGAAGCAGAGTCAAAAGGAAGGAAGCATGGGCATGCTGGGAAGGGGGTGGAGGCAATAGCATGATGGGAGACGTAGTCACAGACATAGCTCACCCCCACAACTGTCCCATCAACACCACCCTGAACCATGCTCACATCACAGGGAGTGGAGAAGGACTCACAAGATGGCTGACACTGGCTACTGCTGTGGGGAGCACAAGGCCCTGCTGCCAACTGTGCACCAACAAACAGCAGGACACCACTGACTGACATCCTGAGAGACAACTTCCACTCCCTGCAATGCAAGCACGTTCCATGGTGGGCTATCTGGCTGGCTGGGTGGGAAGGGGGACTTGCAGCACTGACTATAGTCACCAGCACCTCCCCTCACACCCCCCCCAACACAAACTCCACAGTACCCACCTGGTAGAATGCAATGCCCTCCATCCTAACACAAGATCCCACAAAGCACCACCACCCTGGGTTATGTTGTGTGAAGCACAGGGACACTCTTGGGACTCTTAGCCAAACAACTGCCAGGACAACACTCCCAGCCATCCTGTCAGCACAGCCAGCCCACCCCACAGGGAAGCAGAGTCAAAAGGAAGGAAGCATGGGCATGCTGGGAAGGGGGTGGAGGCAATAGCATGATGGGAGACGTAGTCACAGACATAGCTCACCCCCACAACTGTCCCATCAACACCACCCTGAACCATGCTCACATCACAGGGAGTGGAGAAGGACTCACAAGATGGCTGACACTGGCTACTGCTGTGGGGAGCACAAGGCCCTGCTGCCAACTGTGCACCAACAAACAGCAGGACACCACTGACTGACATCCTGAGAGACAACTTACACTCCCTGCAATGCAAGCACGTTCCATGGTGGGATAACTGACTGGGTGGGTGGGTGGGTGGGAAGGAGGTCTGGCTGTCAACCAAACACAATCAATGCAGACCATGTTCACACCCCAGAGAATACATAGAAATGCCCAAATAATGCAGGACAATGTGCCACACCAATATCAACCCCTGACTGTGACAACTTAGGACAATACAATGTACAGGCCCGCACCCCGAGGCACAGTCACAACTGTCAGGTGTGTCAACCACTGATGCCTGCAGAAACATGACATACATTGTTTGTGTCTCCCAAAAACAGGTGATGATAGGGACACAGCAGCAGACGCTGAGGAGTCCCAGTCCCAGGCTCAAGAGGATGCCGAGCTCACTGGCGTCGTACAGCCTCTGTCCTCCTCGGACGATGAAGAACAACCTGGCACATCCGGTGCAAGTCAACATGCTGCACCAGCAGGACCACCAGCTGCAGCACCAGCAGGTCCACCAGCTGCACCCCCTGCACCCACCCCTCCAACGACTGTCACCACGAATACCATCCCTGCCGACATGGACAGAATAAGGAACAACACCAGCGCAGTGACCCTGGACCAACCTGGGGCCATGGACACCACCACCACCACCAACCCCCAAGGTGGACCAGGGTTATCTGTGCGTGCAACTGCACACACTGCACATGTCAGCAGGGGTGGTGGGAGGGGTGGGAGACAGAGGTCGCTGCTTGCAGACGTTGCTGGTGTGCATGAAGACCCACAACTGGTACGCATAGCTGATGCGTACCAGTCCAGCACCGGAGAGCTCAGCCAGGTAGTGGGGCTCCTCAGAGACATTAAACAGCAGCAGGCTGCCCATCATGCCCGCTTGGACTCCCACATGTCCCAAGTGGAGTCACACATGTCACGTGTGGACTCCCACATGTCACGTGTGGACTCCCACATGACCCGCGTGGAGTCCAAGTGGGATGTACTACATGAGATGACGGCGGTGCACAGGGACATTTTACAATGCCTCCGCCAGATGAACAGCAACCAGTCCACACCTCCCTGTGTGCCAACAACATCTGGTACCGAACAAACTGCAACTGCCACAGGGAGGGAGGAGGACTCTGGCGGAGAGTCCCCTGCACCGCAGCAGCCTGCACTTGAGGGCCCCCCCAAGAAGAGGGGTCGTCCGAGGAGGGGAAAGTGAGAGGCTGATGGCCAAGCGCAACTCCCAGGAAGCCTGAACCTGTTCTGGATTTTCGCCTTTGTGCACAGACTGTTCACCCTGTTGATGGCAACACTACTCCCACACATTGCATGGGGAGTATAAGTTGGAACAATGTGTCAGACAATAGTGGCACCGATACTGGGGATCCTGTCTACCTGGACTTTCTATTCATCTAGGAACTTGGGATTGCAAGATTCATGTACAGCACAATCCATCCTATGCACTATTATCACAATAAACACACTAATACACCATACTTGCCTCTGTCGTGATTCCAACGTGGGTGCTGTTATGGGGATGATGAACTGCAAAATTACACAGTGTATGCGAACTGCAACAGCAAGGACAACACAGGCATGTGAGTACAGGCAACGTGACACATATGAGGGAGACACACCACCAGGGCTACACAACACATACACACCTAGGCCATCTGACTCATTGCCTACACTGATGTTGCCAGGGAAGACGGTGCAATGCACAGACACCACACCCATTCCCAGTTGTAGTCAAGTAGCCCACAGGTGCAGTAAGCAAATGGCAGTCAAATGTGTGACCACAGACAACGCACATCACTAAGTGAAGCACAGGTTTATTACACAGTAGCAACATGCCCTAACCACTACAGATGCAAGGTAACCCCACCTGGTAGCGGGCACACAGTCAACAACTGTAGACAGAAGGAAGTCCATGGGTGTGGCGCACATCACCTGTAGGGACACAACAGCTACCAGCCTGGATGTGCAATCACGTCGCCGGTGGACACAGTTCACCAAACGAATCTGAAAGTACCCTGTGAAGGACAGAAATGACACACAGTCAAAAGCAATGCAGTACAGGACAGAACAGCAAAACTCATGCACAATACATGTTACAAGATACCCACCCAGAACCAAGTTAGCATGTCAACACTGTTGGGGAGTACAGCCCACCTGTCACCACACATCGCAACACACATCCTGTCAAGTAGCCCATGGACACACTCCAACAGCACCAGAGCACCACCCACACATCATGCCAACTCACATCATTCACATGACACCTCAGGATACTCACATTCAGCTAAAGAAGTTGGTGATGAGCTGTGTGCGGACATCACCATCACCATCATCATCATCATCGTCACTGGCATCGTGGTCCAGGCCAGGATCCTCCACAGGTGGCGGATGTTGGTCATTGTCATCCTGGATGAGAGGCAACTCCTTCCGCACTGCCAGGTTGTGAAGCATGCAGCAGACGATGATAATCTTGCACACTTTCGCAGGGGCATATGGGAGGGACCCTCCGGTCTTGTCCAGGCAGCGGAAGCGGCTCTTCAGGAGACCAAAGGTCCGCTCAATCACTCTCCTGGTCCGACCATGTGCCTCATTGTAGCGCATCTGGGCAGGTGTCACAGGGTTCCTGAGGGGTGTCAGCAACCACGGCATGTTGGGGTATCCCGAGTCACCTACGGACAGACAAGTGCACATCAGCTGACTTGGAAAAGTGGGCGGAATACTACAGATCAGATCACACACAATGGCACAAAGTCAGTACACACCGACAAGCCAGGCACGCTGGTTCTGCATCTGTGCCATCAACCTGGGGATGCGACTACTCCTCATCACAAAGGCATCGTGTGCTGAACCAGGGAAACGGGCACACACGTGTGTGATGGTCATGTCTGCAAGACACACCACCAGTGCATTGACCGAGTGGTAGTGCTTGCGGTTCCTGTAGGCCTGCTCCTGGGCCTGTGGTGGTACCAAAGCCACATGTGTCCCATCAATGGAGCCAATGACATGCGGCATCCTCCCCAGGGCATAAAAGTCACTCTTCACGTCAGTGAGTCGTCGCAGTCTAGGGAAATAGATGTACCGGTTCAGGAAGAGCAACATTGCCGCCAAAACATCGCGGAGCACACGGCTGAACATGGTCTGTGACATCCCACCAGCAGACGCCACAGTATGTTGGAAGGTACCGGTGGCAAAGAAGTGTAGGGCTGCCATCACCTTCACCTTGGGGGTCAGCGCTGTAGGATACGGCCGGCCAGGCTGCAAATGTGGGGACAACTGCACTGCCAAATCCTCAATCAGCTGCCTGGTGAAGCGGTACCGTCGGATGCTGTCCCGTTCCACCATCGTTGCCAGGTCTGGGAATGGCCGATGGACAGCAGGAGCCCTGCAGTGCAGAGGAGAAGTAAGCAAGATCGTCAGTCACCCCACATATGCGGCATTGAACACACTCAAGATCCCAACATACATCATCATGAGGCACAACTACATGAAGTGTGCAGTACCGGAACGACATTTATGGTACATACATGGCCAACATCTGTCAACACGGTCCTACAGGTGGCATCAATTTGTCCCAGGTTGGCCCATTGGATATCATGATGCTGTGTCACAGTCACCCCCCAGTGACATGTGAGGACAGATGTGCCCCAGGCACCACAGCTCAACGACAGGCACATTCCCAGGGACCCTGTAATGCCACATGGACACTGGCATCACCTGGAGTATCATGTGTACACCACAACAAAACAAACATGACCCCCACAGGTAGTGGCCACACTTGCCATGGCAGGAGAGCCATGGACGTCTGTGACACACACGCACAACATCAGAGTCCATGCACACACAACGTGGATGTGTAGACTGTCTCCCATTGTGCACATGAAATCAGAGACATTGTAAACACTACATGCACAAAGACTGTGGAGGGCCATCACTATTGTGCCACTGGGACACCCTGGCTCAAACATACCGTCCCACATGGGACTCACGGGGTATGTGACATGACATACACAAACACCACTGTGAAATGTGACCATGGCACATGCACAGATATGAACAGTTGCACATCACAGTGGTCACGTACACGTAACACCCAGGATCCTGTCCCCATTAACACGTGCACAGCCTGGGGGTGGCTGCCCACAGGTGACACCCACAGGACAACATGTACACCAACATACACACAATAGGAAATGCAGCCTTACATGCCTTATGATAAGGTTTGGACAGGCTGTCGTGATGTAGGTGTGCCCCTCACTCCCTGGGAGCTATCTGTGGCTGGCATATGTCCATCTGAGACAGGCATGCTGACATATGCCAGTCACATGTACAGTGATGCGTTGTACTGCAATGGACCGATCGGTGCCTCCGGCCGGCCCATTGCATTCAATGTGTGCGGGTACGCGTTGTACCCCTGTGCGCGTTGAACAGCAATGGACCGATCGGTGCCTCCGGCCGGCCCATTGCATTCAATGTGTGCGGGTACGCGTTGTACCCCTGTGCGCGTTGAACAGCAATGGACCGATCGGTGCCTCCGGCCGGCCCATTGCATTCAATGTGTGCGGGTACGCGTTGTACCCTGTGCGCGTTGAACAGCAATGGACCGATCGGTGCCTCCGGCCGGCCCATTGCATTCAATGTGTGCGGGTACGCGTTGTACCCCTGTGCGCGTTGTACTGCAATGGACCGATCGGTGCCTCCGGCCGGCCCATTGCATTCAATGTGTGCGGGTACGCGTTGTACCCCTGTGCGCGTTGAACAGCAATGGACCGATCGGTGCCTCCGGCCGGCCCATTGCATTCAATGTGTGCGGGTACGCGTTGTACCCCTGTGCGCGTTGAACAGCAATGGACCGATCGGTGCCTCCGGCCGGCCCATTGCATTCAATGTGTGCGGGTACGCGTTGTACCCCTGTGCGCGTTGTACTGCAATGGACCGATCGGTGCCTCCGGCCGGCCCATTGCATTCAATGTGTGCGGGTACGCGTTGTACCCCTGTGCACGTTGAACAGCAATGGACCGATCGGTGCCTCCGGCCGGCCCATTGCATTCAATGTGTGCGGGTACGCGTTGTACCCCTGTGCGCGTTGAACAGCAATGGACCGATCGGTGCCTCCGGCCGGCCCATTGCATTCAATGTGTGCGGGTACGCGTTGTACCCCTGTGCGCGTTGTACTGCAATGGACCGATCGGTGCCTCCGGCCGGCCCATTGCATTCAATGTGTGCGGGTACGCGTTGTACCCCTGTGCGCGTTGAACAGCAATGGACCGATCGGTGCCTCCGGCCGGCCCATTGCATTCAATGTGTGCGGGTACGCGTTGTACCCCTGTGCGCGTTGAACAGCAATGGACCGATCGGTGCGCACCCATTGACAATGGGCTTGCCTGGCAACGGACGCGTTTTTGAATATTCGAACGAGTCGGTTGCTGGAAATTCAGTTGGTCACCCACAACAATGTTGCAAAATAATGTATGTCATGAAGTTGAAGATTTGAAGGATGCTGTGGGCGTGTTTTGGTGCTGCTATTCCATGGATTGGCCAGATTCAGAAGATGCAAACGACTTGGACCTATCACTTTGGACACAAGGGACAGTATCTGCCTCTCCAGCACATATATATTGCTGCATGTTCCCCTGAGAGCCCACTTGCCTGCACTACATGCTCCAGGACGACATCTGCCACTGCACTGCTGCTGTCTCTGCCCCTCTGGACCCTGCAATGGCACGTACTGTGGAGAGAGCCCCAGCCTTCAGCCTTGAAGAGAACCAGGCCCTGCTGGACAGCCTACTTTCCACAGTACAGCAAGCTGTATGGGACACCAGGGGAGCAGGTGAGTGTTCTGTGCACTGCCTTTCTGAATGTGCATTTTGTCTGACTAGCAAGGCTGAGAGTCAGCACACCACTGGCTAGCAGGCTCACTGAGTAGTTGTCACCCCCATAGTGTGTAGTGACTTGCACTGGACAGGTATGGTGCAGTGACAGTGCTTCTGAACAGGGTTTTACTCCCCATGCTATGATACCATGTAGTGACTTCTGAAAACTGTCCATGGGCAGCCGTGCACTGCCTGGGTACACCATGTGCCCCTGTGATTGCGACATGTATATGCAACTGTGTCATGCACGGATATGTTGCATGTGTAGTAATGTCCTTATCACTTTGTCATCCTGACAGGCTTCTGCCCATCGGAAGCATGAGATCTGGAAGGACATCGTCCGGGCTGTCCGGTCCGTGGGGGTCTACCAGCGCCGGATCCGCAACTGCCAAAAGAGGTGGCAGGACCTTCGGGGCTGGACCCGGAGGATTGCACGGGTCCAGCTGAAGCTGTCGCCTCCTCGCAGGAGGGGCGGAACACGGACCCTGACCCCCACATGCTCAGGATCCTGGCGGTGGTCTTTCCAGACCTGGATGGGCAGCTGAAGGCCAGAGAGCAGCAAGGAGGGGGTGAGTCAAAGACTGCACTGTGTACTCTGTCTAACATGTTATGTGCCCTCCTCGGGCCAGGTTGAACTGCCACAGTACAGCAGTCATGTTGTCCAGGAGCCATGTCCCTCTATTGTGCACTGCCCACTCCTCATCTGATACCCAGGTGTGGCCCTTACATGCAGGGAATTCTGTCACTTAGGACTGTGTCCTTGCAGTTTGCTTGACTCAAGGTGGGAGACAGCATCTGTTTCCCTGACTCTGTGGTGGGCATCATGGGTGGGTCCATTGCTTACACAATGCCTGTATTCTGACATGTAGGGTAGTGTCACAGGTCTCCCATATGTCCAATAGGTATGACCTGGACAGATGAGGGTTAAGAGGATGTGTTGTGGGGGGATGTACATGTGCACTTGTGCAGCTCCAGGACTTGCATTCCCCATGACCTACTATTGTGACACAGTGCAGAGTGTTGTTAGTCTGGCTGCAAAGTCATACATCACTGAGACAGTGATGTATGACTTTGCAGTCATGCCTCCGCCATGGCATGTGTCTACTGATTGGTGATCCTGCAGGGGAGTGACATGTGCTACATGCACACCATAGTGGCGCTGGCTATCAGGACATGGGTGCATCATGGTGTCTGTCGCTGGTATGCATCACATGCATTTCCTATTTGACTCTGGGCATCCCTTACATCCGTAAACCTGTACTGACTCAGTGGCAAGAGCTGTGATGTGTCCACACCGTGTCCTCTGCACTGTCCAACTACTGTGTACTTGGTGCATGTGTCAACACTGGGGTGTTGCAATCCAACAGACACCAGACAGATGGGTGCAAGGCCATGTGGGATGTGAGTGCCATGCTTGGCATCAGACTGACAATTGACTTCTCCTGTTCAATTAGTGCACTTTTAGCAATGTACAACTAATGATGCCAGGGCTTGCTCTGGGATGTGCTGTGCTCACAGTGGTGTGTGCGTTATGTGCAGGTGACTGATGTCTGTCTGTTTCCCCATTGTTTGCAGATACATCCACGGCCACGGAAGGGGACAGCTCCACGGACCAGGAGGAGCCGGAGAGCCAGACTGGGTCAGCAGCCGAGGAGTGGTCGGAGGGACCCAGTGGCACGGAGGGCGAGGGGAGCCACACCGAGGAGTCCTCAGCAGCATCCACCTCAGCTGAGGACCAGAGCAACTCGGAGGATGACTCCCTTGTGGAGGCGGGTGTCAGCAGCCACCACACCCCAGCTAGTGTTGCTGTCCCCGCCACCACCAGCACCACCACCGCCCTCCCATCGGCTCCCATTCCCCAGGTCCGTGGAGGCTCCCATGTCCGGGAGCGTGTCTCCTTTGGGCCAGGCACCGCACCCCTGCCCCTGTGTCCCCTGCTGCCCTGAGTGAGGAGTCTGTGTACCTCCTTCGCCAGCTCCATGTAGGGCAGACAGCCATGCTGAGTGTCCTCCATGCGCACACCGCGCTGTTGACTCAGCTGGTGTCGTTCATGGAGGGCATCTCATCGGGCATGTCTGACCTACAGAGGGGCAATAGGTCCATGGACTCCTCCCTGACGGCAGCAGTGTCCCTCCTCAAACGGTCCCTCACCCCTCCTGCCTCTGCTCCATCCACACTCCCCAGCACCTTACCCATCCCAGGCACACACACACTGGCACACACCAGCACACACACATCCAGCACACTGACACACACGCCAATGACAAAACGCACACGCAAGCACATTCAGGGGACTGAAGCCAGACTCACAGGGGATGGGGCCCTGGAACACACACACGCATCCACATGCACTGCGCAGTCCTCAGTTCCCTCTCCCTCCAAAGCACCCTCCCTTGCCTCACCTGCAACCCCAAAGTCACAGCAGCTCTTCCTCTGTGACCTCGGCCTCTTCCCCACCGATGAAGCTGCTCCAGCATCCCGGGGGAAGAGGAAGCCCACCCACACGGAGCAGAGTGCCCTCGCCCCCGGACACCCTCCCCCAGGCGCAGACGGACTGAGGCCCCCACCCGCAAGTCCCCCGGAGTGCTAAGAGCAAGACCCCGCCACCGCCCTGCAGCTCAGGCACAAGGTCTCCGTCCTCCATCCCTCAGGCCCCCACTGCACAGGTGCCCCCACCACACCCTGCCCCAGGTTCCCCCACCCACAGATATACCATCCCCAAGATGCTCCGGCCTTCTCCCCCTGCCACTTGCTCTCCCAGCACCACACCCCCGCTGCGCTTGTCTGTGCCACTGATGTGGTGAGGGTGTCCTCCCCCTCTGTCCAACCCACCTTGCCTGTTCCCCATTCTCCTCCCCTGGAGGTAGGCACTGCAGTGGAGTCCACTACCGCCCTGTCTGACTTGGGCACTGCAGTGGCGGACCTGTCCACCCCATCTGCAGGGTCCACTGCAGTTGTGCCGGCACCCACGACATCTGTGTCATGCCCCCCAGTTGTGCCGGCACACACCATGTCAGACACCTCCACTGCAGTTGTCAGTGGCTCTCCAGCACCCACCACCCCTTCCCTGACTCCCCTGGTGAGCCCTGATCCTGTCCTCTGTGGTGCCTGGCCTGCCCCCGGTTGCCCCTCCTAGTGGATTGTCCCTGGTATTGTGCAGGCATGCGTAGGGTGACATCTGCCAGTGTCACCCTGTTTGAACTTTGACAATGGACTGGCCATTGGCCTTTGCTCTTTTTCAGGACTTCGTTTGGCCTCAACACATATGCTGAATAAAGCAACTTTCTTTTCTCTAGTGCTCATGCTTCAGATGTACATGTTGTTGGTGCAGCTAACCATGCCCTTGCTGCAGTGATGGTGATATCTGGTCTCATGATTATGAAGTGTTACTGTGCAGGAACCCATGTGGTCCAGGGGGAATGTGTCCTATCATGTGGTGTATCCATGTCATCAATAGCAGCATCTGAGGGTGTCATGTGTTCAGTATTTGGCAATGGGTTTCCTACTTACATTGGCAATTTCACATCTGTGGCTTCCACCCCTGCACATCTGTTG